>CAUHTR010001077.1:0-77500 GCA_959609185.1 Schmidtea polychroa
GATGGGTTTGTTTTGTTAATTTCGGGTTCCTAGAAAGTTGAATCCCGATTTTAATGTCACTTCAAGAAGAAATTTTACATAAAAATTATTATCACGAATTTATAATGAAGTTGAAGTAAAAATCAAATATTTTTTGGAATCTGCTTATGAAAAAACAATATAATCTTCATTAATTTTATTCTGCACTATCATTCAGTTATAAACTGTAATATTGGGACTTAACAATTCTGTCTATTTGTTTGACTTTTAGGTTACCAGAAATTAATCTATTCGTTTTTTTATTGTTTCATTAGATAAGGTTCTAAACTTAATTCTTTTACTACCTTTTTACCTAGCATTGTATCAACGATATATTTAGCTACAAGTAAAACGAAGCCCTTCCCTATAGTGTGAGCATTCCCATTCTTCACTATGAGATTAACAATTATTATTTTTCAAATAATAAGTATTATGCATATTTTGAATCGATTGATGAAAATATTTTTGATCTTCCAAAGCAATCTAATAATAATTACATATCCAGCATTGGAAACCATCTTTCTTTCCTACTATGACCAATGGAGAATTCCATGGGCTTTGATATTTTCTGATAATTGTTGTCTTAAATAAATAAGAATTTTCCAATTATCTTCGCATTGCCCTAACTCAATTTGGATACCATAAATATATTTCTAAATTTAGAGATAATTTTACCAAAAAAATTATTTCTTTTCAAATTTCAAAATACGCAATGGGGATATTTCTCTTTATTCATCAGTGTACTGTACTTCCAATACCCAAGCATTGATGCTGTGTATTTCTTTTAACATTAAGCTAAACTGCATTATCGTATCTACACCACCAAATAAATTTGGAAGAAATACTTCTACCAAGGACAACATTTCATTTTCATTCTTCTTATAGTTTTCCACTCAGTATCTAAAATTACACTTCCCAAAGTTTTCACATTTTCCCTTGAAAATAAACCATTCAATAAAACATCCTATTTCTCTCCATCAACACTCAGTTATTACATTAATAACTGCTGCACCAATGTCAAACAACATCTTAATTTTAATTTCATTCCAACTTTTACCATTTTCCTTCAAATTCATAGCATTTCGTTTTCTATAGTTGCCTCCCTAATTTGCTTATTACCATACTGATGAAATGTATGTAATAGTGAGACGAACAGAAATGACAATAACTCCCTTGACCTTTAAACATATATAATAGAAGTGAACAATTAAAGTTTTCAAAAATGAGAAATGAGGATGTCTAATGTAAATTGGTCGATTCCGATTTGCAATCTAGTAAATAAAAATAAAAAAAAATGTGCAGGCACTGAGAGAAAGTATTTTTCAAAAAAGAACAATATTGAGAAATATTTGTTGAATAATTATTTATATTTCAAATCTCAGGCAATCAAATTATTAATGAATCACTGGAACACCATAATCAGTAGCGGTTTTAAGCACAGGCAAGCAATACGGCTGCCTTTATCCTCGTATTTGTTCTGGTAAGTTCAGACCCTTTCTATGTATTTTCTATAAACTGACATCATTAGCAAATAGCGCCAATGGTCATAAATAGAATAGAATATAACTATACAATTTTCTAACCCTACTGCACCTTTAAAAAGTATACGTATCATTTATTTTGTGCTTTTGTATGACCATAAGAATGGTAGTATGGTTTCTTTCTTTTAAAAAATATTTAAATTAATATACGAAATTTGAAATTATTTTAAGCCTACATACAAGGCTTTAAAAAATGTCTCATGACGTTTAAAATTATAATGGTTTTTTGTACGCATTATTACACTTTGAATTCAGTACCTGCTCCGGTTGACTTCATTCTAATTTTAGAATCAAAACAACTTTATTACATCATTGACTTATGAAAAAATATTCATTTAAACAAAAAAATATATCTATTGTATTGTAGTGCCGAGAAATTAGAAGAAATATACTGTAAAAATAATTAATTTTATTTATATTTTATAAATCTGATGGAGAAATATCAAATTCAACCTGAAGACCTAGAGTAAATGATAAATGGTAACCTATTCGATCAGTTTCTATGTCATTTCCACAATTTTAATCATATCAGGAAAGACCATCACTGTTTCGGAATCATTTGAGTTGGCTTATAAATATAAAACATATTACATTGACTTTGGAATCGGACCCCTTGCTATGATTGTCGGTTGGTTAATAATTGTCGGGGCCAGACTGAGCAATTATAGATTCTTAACAGTTGGTTTGGTTTTCGATATTTTTCTTTTCTTGTCAACCATTGCCGGAGTGTTTCTGGAATATTATAAAAGAAAATATTTCAAATTTAATAACAAACTCAGTTTAGTAAAAATATTTTTTCTTTTCACTTTACTATGCCAATCTCTGGCCATGATTGTTTTTATTGGACTTCAATTTTCTAAAAGAAACAAAGACAAAGATTTAGCGAAAATAAATAAAAGAAAAGCGATAACGAGAAAAGTAAACAGAATTCAAAATATTGTGAACGGAAATAATGTCTGTAACTCTATATCATATGACATCCAAAAAGAAAAATCAGCAACATGTCCACCAGTTATTTATGCATATTACTGATTATTTTCTCCTTTATATTATGATATATTTGTAAAAAAAGAAGTATATTTTATTTATTTTCAATAATCAGTCATTTTCAAATCTAAACCAAAGGTGACAATGATGAAACTTATATGAATTTGGTTTTATTCAAGTCGAAATATGATTGATTATACATTATTACACTTACATATGTTCTTCACTGTATAATTATTTACACGTTGACTACCGTGTCAGTCATTTTACTACTAGCACCGCGTCGACCACTGGTGGCTGACACATAAAAAACTCTAATTCACCACAAAAATATCTCAAAACAAATAAAATTATTGTATTTCGATTTGTTATATTAAATTAAACCTAAAAACTTCAAAATATTTTTTGGACATTTTACGAAAATCCTATTGTAGTGCCTGCGCAATACAAAATATTTAATTAATTTATCAATAGATTAATTAAATTTTTTAGAAAAAAACTTTGTTTAAATATTTAGAAAATGGCAGATTAGAAAAATTCAATCAACAAACAATTCAATCACCAACTACACAACAACATTAACATCAACTCCAAAAGCACCAACAGAAACAGCATCACCAACTGCACCAAAAACATCAACATCAACTCCTAAAGAAACACCAGCACCTTCCAACCAAACAATAAATTATTATAAATATTTTCATTTTTAATCCTTACATTTTTTTCTCAACGCTACACCAATTAGCAGTCAATGTGTTAATAAATGCGATTAAATCATAAAAAATACATCAGTTGAAACCTTCTCGCTATTTGTTTGACAAACCGTTGCAATTCCCATAAATAATTCCGGAACCATTGGTAATTATTGTACAAGTTTTAATTAACTTGATATTCGAAAAACTTATTTCTCCAATTGTTATAATATAATATCATGTTAAATGTAACATTTCACAACATAATACAGTACACATCTTTTGATGACGGACTATTTCAAATGAATGTAAAAATAAATTGAAAGTTATTACTATACAAATGATCTACTTAAATGTTTTTAAATTCAATATAATGTAAAGTTTACCACGTAAACTCAATAGTATAATTCAATAATGACGTGTCGGTTGAGTAAAAAAACTGTAAAGCTTTCAGATCTTCTTTATTTATATATATATATATATATATATATATATATATATATATATATATATATATATATATATATATACATATACAGTGAAACCTCTCTAATAGGACCACCCGGTTCCGGACCAAAAGTGGTCTTTACTAGAGGTGGTCCTATTAGAGAGGATTTTATTTTTATAAAGAAAACTAGACTTAAATTGAAGATTTTATTATAAAAACTCATCTAATGTTGTTTGTCTCTTCGATTTGGCTTCACTGTTATCAAAAACTATCATATTCGTCAACTTTTGTTCAGCTTGAAACATTATGTCAACTAATTTATTGTCACCCAGTTCCATTCCAAGATTCTTAATCTGCTGAATATAAGATAAAGATGTTTTTAAATCAATTTTTGGTAAATCAGATTCTTCTTCGTTTGGTTCAGAAACCTCACTTGATGCATCATCCAAACTAGTGTAAGAAGAAATCAGTTTTTCTTCCCAGTCACTCTCAAAACAGTTTTGTTCAAGAGAAATGTCAAGCTCACTAAGGTCAAAGTCGAAATCAAGCTTCTTAGCTAAATCTGTTACGTCTTGTTCGATCTCAGTTATAATATCTGGTTAAACCGTGATATCCGAGCAGAACCCACATTTTTTAAAACAGCTCTCAACTGTTGACGGCTTAACAGCATTCCAAGACTCCTTTACAAACTCAACAACATTAGAGAGATTGATTTTTTTCAACAACTGTTCTACATTGGCAGTTGTTTCATAAAACGACAATAATGAAGAGAGCATTCTTTTTTGATATTCCAGCTTGAAAGATCTAATTATACCTTGGTCTAAAGGCTGAGATTTGCTGGTAGTATTTGCAGGAAGAAATGCAAATTTTATATTGCTTAAATCCATTTTAGGATGACACGTTGCATTATCCAATACTATCAGGATTCTTCTCTTTTCTTTTAAAAGCTTCTCATTGAACTTGGTACACCATTCCTTGAAAATTGTACTGGTCATCCAAGCCTTTCTATTTGCATGCCATTCAACACCCATTTTAGACATATCGATGTTTTTGAAACACCTAGGCCTTAAAGATTTATTAATTATGACCGGTGGCTCTTTTTCTCCCAACATATTAACACAAAGCATGATTGTTATTCTTTGTTTGGATTTTTTACTTCCATATGTTTTTTCTCCAGCACGACCCAAAGATTTCCCTGGCAACATTTTATAGAATAAAGCAGTCTCATCTATGTTGTAGATATCTTTCTTTTCATAGTTTGTAATAACATCTGGGATTTTCGAAAACCAATCTGATAGCACAGATGGTTCTACGGAAGCAGATTCACCTGATAAAACCCTCAAAGTAATATTGTTTCTCTTGAGGAATTTCTCCAACCAGCCTTTACTAGCTTTAAACACATTGTTGTTTAGACTAATAGCTATCTTCTTAGCTGATGCTTTCAACAATTCTCCGTTAATAGGAAAGCCTCGCAGCACTTTGTTTTCATACCACTCTAGAACATACTCATTGATAAGTTTAAACTGCTGATTTGTTAGTCGTTTTAGTTTTTTATTTGCATTATTGTTCCAAAGCTCCTTTATTTCTTCTTTGTTAACAATGATATTGTGGACTTGCGTTTTACTACAAGAAAATCGTCTTGCAATAAGTCTCTGTCCTTCTCCTCACTCAGAAGATTTAATAACATCCATCTTCTCGCTCAATGTAAGCTCCTTTCTCGTTTTTTTACTCCCATTTTAATTTTAAAAAAATATTTAAACAAAAAATATTTAAACTAAAAATATTTTTTTACGAAAAGTGGTCTTAACGAGAGGGGTGGTCCTATTATGGAGGGTTATTTGTCCCAGTAAACTACTGTGTAAATTTGGTTCCGAAGAAATAGAGGTCTTAACTAGAGGTGGTCTCTTTAGGGAGGTGGTCTTAAGTAGAGGTTTTACTGTATATATATATATATATATATATATATATGAATACCTCGCATAGTACGGTTTCGATCAGTTCTTCTTTAAAAAGAGTTAACTGCTGAACAGCTCAAAGAAAAATATTTTTTGTTTACTAGACTATAATCATGATTTTTAAATTTCTTAATAGGGGTACTAAGCCATAAATTTATTAGATTCAGAATGCCTCGAATAGTCCGGTTTAAAATAGTACCGCTGAATTCCAGAACCGATTAACCGTACTGTTCGAGGTATTTATATATATATATATATATATATATATATATTATATATATATATATATATATATATATATATATATATATATATATATATATATATATATATATATATATATATATATATATATATATATATATATATATATATATATTGTAGTAGATTGTTGTATTTTTGATGTTATGTTCATTTTTGACAATAACCCAATTAGGATTCGTTTTTTTTTCGAACATAAGTGTTCCCGTAGAGTTGGGGGAATTAGATTAAAAAACTATATAGCGATAATTTACGATGTAAATTATCGCTATAGTAAAAATACAAATAAAATAAAAAAATCGATGAATATATAAAAATTGATAAAAAAGACATTGAAGAACATCCAATTTATTAATTTTGATTTCTCTCGAATCCCAACAAACAAATATTTTGATCATAGAAGCATTTAAGTTATTAATTTCAATTCCCCTCAAATTCCAACAAACGAAATTTTGTTCACAGCAATAATCAAATTGTCAATTTCAGTTTCTCTCGAATCCCTGCAACTCTAATCCTCATTAATAGACGTATTCGATTTCTTAACTTGAGCTTCCCTCTAATTCCAAGAACTAGAGTCTTCATCTCCAGAGATTTTAAATTACGAACCTTGACAGTTTATTTACTGGTGACTCGGCTGGGTTCTTCAAATTTCCTTACATAGGCACGCACTTGCGAACATAAAGAAAACATATATATTAATATAAGAACTTTTATTTATTCCAATTTCACCGCTGATTATTTTTCCATTAAATTTATTAAAAAGAGAGTTTGGAGACTATAAATCATTAATATATCGATGTTTGTTGATACTCACGAATTTTCGCCACTGCCTTTTTCAAGTGAATTTGATCATTATTACATTTAATACTTATTGATAAAAACATTGATAAATTTGTATTTTTTTGTTCTTTCTACAAAAATCTTCTCATCATTGTTATTATATTTTTCACAGTTTATTTCACAATGCTTTTATTGTCAATAACATTTGAAATTGAAAATTATTCTAAAATATATTTATTTAAAAGATTTATTTCCCGGTAATCTTGTTCAAATAAATCTTCAGGGGGAAATTCGTTAATTGTAGTAATATATAATTAAGAAATTCAATAAACATCATCAATCAATAACATACTTTCAAGAAGTCATTTATTAAATTACTATATGTAGTGCCCCCATACATTCCAATTAATAAAAACATTAATTTAATAATTAAATTACAAATCATTATTAAATTAAATAAATCAAGTCACGTTGTTTAAATATTAATTCTTCTTTCGAACATCGCTACCTTTTATTTTAAATATGTATAAAAAAACAATGGAATTTTATCAATTTGACGAAAGTCTGTTTCCTTCGAAGATACATCATTTCTAAAATCCAATATTACAATATTCGAAACGTTAGCTCATCACATAAGCCATTAGCTCGCTTCTATATTGAATTAGTTATTGTATCAGCACCAATTTTCATATTCTTGTTAAACTAGTGCGCCACCAATATTCAAAGTTATATTAATAAAAATATCAGATCGCATTAGAAATCCTCAAACGAACGTCAGATTACCCATGATTGATCTTTAAATGTATTTTACTCATTGATCTTGAATCACAAATCAATTGCTTATGATAAATAAACTTCGTCGGATACACTATATGTTAAAATATTAATAATTTTAATTAATTAATTAAATTATATACTGATGTCATATGAACATGAAATGAAAAATAGAAATCGTATGATCAATCAACTTTCTCAGCATTTTAAAGAAAAGGTCAAAGAATTAAATGAATCGTTTCAGATAATGTAATTTATTTTAAAATCAACTTTAGTAAACAAACTAAACGTTTTATTGAAAGTTGCAATCCACACACACACACTTGAATATATTAAAGAAGCTTGAATATATACAATGGAAAAGAAATCAGTGGTGACATTTGAAAAAAAAGTTCTTATAATAATATATATAGACTCGACTCGTGTTTTTTCTGTATTTAGCGCCTTTGAAAAGAGTTTTCAATAAGTTACTAAAAGACTATATAGAACTTCTATATTTTATATATCAATATATTTCAAATTTCGTTAAAAATTATTTTCATATAATTGTTTTGGAAATGCCTTTTCATTTAAAAAAATAGAGGAAATAATTGAGTAAAAATTAAAAAAGATTTTAAGTAAATACGTTTTACTAAAATTTCATATTATCTTGTAGGCGCCTTTAAAAATCAGCGGTTTACAGGTTTAGCTGCGAAGAAGACAGCTTTGAACGTGGCTGTCTTGAGTTGACATGGTTTCAGAAAATCCCAACCGAACAAATATTTTTTATAGATAAAATCTGATCCTGGCCAATTGGGTAGACTTGGCTGAGAATCATACACCAATTCAATTCTTTTTATTTTAAATTCTTTTAAATTCTTTTTATTTCTTTTTTCAAAGTAATTTAATTTCTTTATTCAATATTAATTAACGCATTAACGTAATTAACGCATTATAAAATTAATTTTTAATTATTTGTATTCCGATTATTAGAGAACATTATTTACCCAAATAAAAAGTTTTAATTCTAAATCTCAACTTGAAATGATGATTTGACAAATTTTTTAAATGGAATATAATAATAATAATAAATGGAATATAAGTCTTATAATAAAATTCTAAATCCTATGATACAAAAATATTTGGAATTAGAACAACTTCAAACCAAGGGCTTACAACTTCCATATTCTTTCATATGTTATTTTCTCTCGGATTTCCTCTGATAAATGCATCCGATGTCATATTGGGTTAATAAAAATAATTATAATTATTTTCATCAATTAAGGTGTGCAAAGTTTATAGAAAGTTTTCACTTTTGATTTTCAAGAAATCTTTCTAAACCGTCTTTTGGTTTAACTAAATATATATAAAAATAGTCAAAACTATATTATTCAAACCGCATTATAAAATTTTCATATTTTGAGAAATTCATCATAACTTATTCATTTATCATACTTACCAGTCATACACTTGTTTGACTCAAAGTGTCCTTAGTTTTAACAATTAGACTTATCATAATAAGTATTTTTAACAATACAATCAAAAAAATTGCTCAGTTTCAATTAGAAACAATAGCAATGAATTCCATCTTTATCAGCAATAATCTTAACTAGAAGCAGGTACATTAAGGTGAATCCGCCTCCACTGTACACTAAGCACTTTAGGCCTTAATTCACGTTTAATATTGCTCGCTTGAAATTTTCTTTCACCATTCTGAAAATTTGACAAAATCTCCTACTTATATCGTACTCATCTTTCCTCGATCAATCCAGCTTCTTTCCTTTTTAATATAGCAAAATTTATTATTAAGTTACTAGTGACCGAAAACTAAATAAAAAAATTATTTAATTAATTAGTTTGATTTTTTTAAATAACGTTTAATAGAAACGCATTGATTTAAAATGATTATATTCATGTTAATCTTTTCATTTGCAATCTGTCAATATCTGGTTTCTTCTAAAAATATTGATTTTTTGAGTGTTTAATTAATTTTTGTATTTCTATTAATTTTTCTGAATTTCTTTATATTTTTATTTTTTATTCCTTTGCAAACTTTTGCATTTAATTTTTATTTTTCGCCAACCTCAAGACATTGATAATTAAAACTAAATAAATTAAATATAGTTAATAATTAAATAAATGTATAAAATATTTCTTTACATACAAGAAACAATACACCTATTCCTCACTTAACGAAATTAATTCGTTCACAAAAAGTCGTAAAAAATTTATTACGTAAACCGATACTTTGGTTTAATTTTGAAATTACGTTATAGCGAAATTTTGGAAAAAGAATTTTCGTTAAGCGAAGGATTGGTGTATATAATTATACAAACAATGTTAATTATAAATAACAAACTCTAGTGGCTGTCCTTATTTAATAGCATAAAATACATTTAAAATAACAAAATTATATAAAATAATAATGAAATTTGAGAAAATAATTGAAAAAAGACCCAAAATCAAAATATATAATTTATAAAACCTGGAAAATTAGTTGTAACCGAAAGTTGGGGTATAAAATTACTAGAATCTAGAATCACAACCCCTTTACAATTATAACCAAGACATAGATCTACTCAAAACCTAAAACATCCATGTATCAACCATTTCCAATCGAGTCGCCCCATATGGCAACAACATGTATTTTTTATATAGCACAATGACGTAATCATACTAAACATCAGGTGGTATGGCCTGTGTGCTTTGTTTATATTTTTTTCTTCGGATGTTTCCACTTCCGAAGAGCCTATACTGAAAAAAAAAATAAAGAAAAAAAATATCTAATAATTAATTTTTTTGTGGAAGTTTGTTGCGGCCCTGGAATATAAAAATAATTTGTTGTTTCCAGAGTTTTTAGATGAAACAATTATGCATATGGTTAATTAATTACATATAATTTATATTTAATTGGAATTCAAAGGAAATGAGTTTCAAAACCGCATATGCATAAAAATTCAGATTTTTGGATAACAGACGATTTGCAAATATTTCGATGTTAAAGTAAGAAAGAAAACTCAAATGATATATTTCAAAAGCAAACTTAAAAGTAAAGTAATTTATTAACAAAAGCTGTCTCTTGCAATTTGTTCTGATAACATATCTTCTTTTTTCATCTCATCAGAATTTTGAAATGTTTTCTTCCAAATCTTTGTCAGTAGTTACTGTTTGAATTGAGCCATTCGATTTCCCAGGTTCAATTCCTTCTTGCAACTCGTATTGAGGATTAGGCTGATTGTTAATATCTTTAACCTTTCGTGGATATTGTATCGACCATTCGAGAGAAATAAATATAATCCCGTAAAGTGTCTGAGACAAAGAAGTAAATAAAAATACCTGCTTGGCTGCACTTATGCCATTATTAAAACGTTTAGTTAAACGTTTGTTATATTCAAGAACTAAAGCAGCCACTGCTAAGCTAAAAATAATAAAGTTAGAAAAAACACAAATTGGTAAAGGTTTAAATGTGTTAATTGATACCGCTGTAAATATCATTGTTCCAGTTAGGATAGCTAAAGGCCCATTGAAAAAAATAATATAAGCGACTTCATATCCAAGTGAAAGATCAACAATTTCTAAAATTAATAAACTTAATCCACAGACTGTTAGAAAAGAAGCAGATGTCCACAAGTTAATTCTATAAAATAGCATATTTAAATCATATATATTATTTTCAAGTTTAAATAAGGTTGATTATATATTACCTTTGATTTAAGTCAAAATATGGTTTTAGCAGTACTTTGGCAATAATAATGAACAATAAACACATAAATGCACACTAATTTAACTGCTGATCGACATTATAAATAAAATTAAAATAATAATAATAATAATAATAATAATAAATAATAATAATAATATAATAATAATAATAATAATAATAATAATAATAATAATAATAATAATAAAAATAATAATAATAATAATAATAATAATAATAATAATAATAATTGATTATAGTAATTGATTATAGCATCGACCATGAATTAAACAACATTAATAGCGTGAACGATATGATTTTCTATTGAATCATCCCAATTTCCACTGGATAGCCTCTTGATATATGAGCAAGCTAGCCGCAACCACCCAGACACAGGATAAATTTCAACTAACTGGTCACATAACGAATACAGCTCTTTTCTCGAACTCCTTCATTTAATTCATTTATCCGAATATCGTTCGATCTTTTCCAATGTAGTTCTATTACTCTATTACTCTTACACTGAGAGTATCTTTGACCTTTTCTTCTTCTTTACATATCAAACCAAATTTACGTATTTCTGCACTTGCTTTAACTTTAGATTCATCTACGAATATATCGTCTATGTATGAACTTGTGCTATTCTTGATTAATTCATTGTTGTTCAATACTCTATTCACAATCTCAGTCATTATCGTTGGCGCGATATTCAATCCAAATCTCATTCTCGTAAGCGCATATCTCTTCCCATTAACCATACAAGATTGATATCGCCACATGCTTTTATCCACGTGTATTTGCATATATGCATCAGATAAATCTAACATTGCAAATTCTTTACTTAAACATCTCCATCATCGTAATTTTTCAGAACAGATATCTGCATTCTCACTATATACATCAATATATTTATTGATACTCCTAAAGTCAAATACTGGACGCACTTTCGCTTTATTTAACTGAATTATACCATAAATAGGTACTGATCCGATCGCTTTGCCCATTGTTTTCTCGTTGTAATCAATGAGCTGTTGACATCCTTAGTTGATTTGACAAATCACTTGGTAAGCTATTTACAAAAAATGGGGTTAGTAGATCACCTGAACATTCCAACAGTGACCTTTATTCATTTACATGGACATCCAAGTTATCACCCATTAATAACCTTTTCTGTAAAAGTTTCGTAAAAGCTTCTTGCTCGCTTATACCGAATTGTTTCCAATAATTCCTTCTTCAGCATACCAAAATCCATTATCGTGTTGCCTTTCTTTAACTGTTTCAAAATTGCATAAGATTACCCTTCAAGTAAAGATGGCATTACATTCATGACATTTTTCACATTCTTGGCTTCCAAAATAATTTCGAGTTTGTCGAACCATTTTTCCACATCTGTATTTTTGCCATCGAATTTTCCAACATTTTCAATTATAATCTTGTTGATTTCCATTGCCCGGATAGCTTGTAAGACTAAAAGTTTTTCAAATTCTATTTTTACCACATTTTCATAATATTAAAACAACATTAATTGTTTAATATTACACTATTCCTACAGTTTGGATGTGAAATTGAAGGGATGCTTATTGTTGTTGTTTTCCAATGTATTGAATGATTAAATAAGTATGTTAATTAACTTTGTTTTTAATTTTTTTTATATAAAAATAATGTTTAATTTAAAAATAAATATTTGAATAAAAATTTAAAATAATAAAAATATTATTTAAATTGTTTAAATTTTCTATTATATCTATAGTTTTTTCTATTCTATATGATAATGATAAACTTTCGAAATAAATCGTAAAACGGATGATTGGATGGTACTTTCTAATAATTATATCATATCCATGTTTATTCCTGTAATCATGGCTAATTCAGCAATTGTGTAAATAAAATTTGATTTAAAAATATAAAAAATTGAATTCTTAAATGGGTCTTTTTTCCAAAATTACAATGTCATTGAAGAAATGGGTGAAACTGATTATCCAATTTTAAAATTTCTTTAGAACATTTACATAATGCTTAATTTAGAAATATTAATGAAGATCTAAAATCGGAATCTGTTATTTTAAATCAAGAAGAAATCTGACTTCGCAGGCCCGGTTTAAAATTTGCACCGGACCAAAAACAAATGAACATTTAAATAATTATTTTATTTTAAACAGATAATTACATAAGATCATAAAATATTACTTAATAATTTTCCTAGCCTTTTTCGGTGCAAAATCTTTAATTACATCATCAAAATTTAGGGAAAATTTCTATCTCCCTTTTGATAGACAAAATATCCAGAGATCTAAACCGGTCTTGACTTACTATAGTTCGAAGGTAATTCTTAATTAATTTTAACAGCAAAAATCTACACTCAACTAATGTTAAGGAGTATTTGTAAATTGTAATACCAGGTCTTCTAAAGTGCGGGACTGGGTTCCGGAGAACTCATTGAACCCTCATTGCGACTCACTCGCCAACTGACTTCTGTAAATATTAATCATTTAAACAAAATTACAGAAAGTTGAGATAACAATATCAATGGAAAACATAAGTCAATTATTAGCTATATCAAATATGATTACAAAAGTATTGTTGGAAATTTGTGTTTTTTTTAAAAATATTGGTGGATAATCAATAAAATTAATAAAAACGATAAATTAAATTAAACAAAACACAGATTAAAATCTTCACATCAAATAGCGCAAAATTCAAAATTTTGTATAATTTTGAAATAAATTGGTTAAAATCTTTTTATTTTTTATTGTTAAGAAATGAAAACATTGAAACAAATCTTTATTTAATGAAATTGAAATTTTTTAATATTTTCACATCAATATTTTCATTAATAAAAAAATATTTTCTACCTAAATAATTATTTTCAATAAAAAATTGATATGCCAACTCAATTTTGTATGATTAGTATTGTAAGATTTTAACTTAATAAAATACAATTTTATATACTATTTATAAATAGTAATTAATATTATTTATTTGTTTTTAATTAAAAAAAAGTCATTGGATTGGATATTTTTGTTACATGATGTGGTGAGCCACACCCGATGAACCTTTGGTTTTTTAAGTGAAGTTGTAGAATTATTCTTGTCTCCGTCGCTTTTTCTTTTGAAAAACTTGTCCATATTTAAAGGTGAATTAAATCTAAAATTTAATCATTTGAACGTATGAAAGTTAAAGAAAAACACAGTGAAAGGATTGAGTTATCGTTCATGATTTCTATCTTCTACTTTTGTTAATTAAATAAAAATTGTCTTGATAAATTGATTGAGTTTTTCATGAAGAATGTGTTCTCAAAATCATTTTAATTAATGATAGTTAGATATCTTGTTGTTTTAATAATTAGGAATTTGCGGTTTTTGTGAATTAATTAAAACTTGTTATTTATAAATTCTTTGATTAAATATATATTGTTAGTTTCAAGATTTTTGCTGCAAATTTAAAGATGGATCTAAAGATGGATTTAACTGGCGACCACGCCGAAAATCAAAATATCAAAAATATCGACAAAATCGCTAATGGAATGCCTACCGAAATCATGCCAAGACATGCTCACACTGAACATCAGACGATATGATGGACGAGGTTTAAAAGAAGCCGAAGAATGGATCAGAGATATAGAAGAATGGTTGCTGACAAATGGACAGCGATTGACAAGCACTTTCGATGTGTTATTAGTGGCAGAAGCAAAGACATTGTGGGGAAACGTTAGAGAAACAGAAACAACAGATGTAAAAGCCAAAGCGTGGTTCTTAAATACGTTCACAATTACAAAATCTATAACTGATAAAATCAGAGAATTGGCAGCTATGGAACAGGAAGATGATGAAAGGTTTGCAGCTTTTGAGATACGGCTAAGAAAAGCTTTAGCTGAAGGTGTAAATTCAGGACGATCAGATATTGTTCAAGACCTCATCGCAAATAAAGCACGCGATGCGAGACTGCGGGAGATACTATTGACGAAACCAGAAACAAAAATTGAAGAAACGAGATCATTGGCGAAAATTTTTGAAAGTAACAAAAATGGAAACCATAAAACAGAATTTGTTAAAGCAATCGGTCAAAGAACATACGCTAGCGTGACTGAGGGAGGGCAGATGAGAATTCAACAGAATACCCAAAATCCCATGCCTACATCACCACAAAGAAGGCAATCAGAAGACCGATTTAGTCACCACAGATCAAGAAGAGACGAATATCCTATACGCGGACCAATACAATATGAAGGAAATAACCATGGTCGTCGAGAACAATCTCCAAAAGAACAATTCTTGAGAAATGCGAGAATCCCGAATAGCTCAGAAAGGAAGCTGCCAACAATATCCATGAAGAATATAGCAAGGAGGCTGTACAACGAAAGTAGAGGACTACCACAAGCATCGGTCCCAAAATTAACGGTAGGTGATTGTTTTTGCTGTGGCGAAAAGGGACACAGAAGGTATGAGTGTCCACTGGGGAATAAATGCCTGATATGTGGTAAGGAAGGTCACGGTTTCCGAGATTGTTTTTCGTTACGGAAAGAGGTTCCACACCGATATCAAAGGATAGCGTGCATAGAAGAAGAAGATTCAAAATCTGAAAGAAGAGATTACACCGAGAACAGCCAGGATTTCAGAACTGCTCACAGCGACATGGAAGATAGATACAATGTCCCTGAAAAATATACTATATTGAGAGAAGACGGAAAAAACAACAGCGACTCCATGGGTTTCATTTCGTCGGTGGAGTCAAGACAATAAATTGTGAAATAAGAAATGAACGACGAAGAGGCGAGGCAGAAGAAGAGATGTACCAGACGAAAGATGAAAGAAATTGGAGTAAAATAATGTTGAATAATGCCGAAACAGAGATGTTATGGGATTCTGGAGCATCAGTAACAGTCATGAGCAAGAGTTTGTGGGAGAAAATAGGCAAACCAGAACTTAAACGTAGTATGATATTATTGTGCGGAGTTTTTACAACTGGAGGTGAAGAAGCAATGGGATACATGATTATACCGGCCACATGGAATCAGAAGACCAAAATAATCACAGTAGTAGTGGTAAAAGAGATCAAACCCGAATTCATAGGGGGCATTGATACAATGAAAGAGTTTGGAGTAAAGTTAGTGAAAATCAATAATATAGAAACGTCATTGATAAACAAAATTTACACTGATGAAGAAAGAATAAATAAAGCACTAGTGGCGATGGCAGGTGACAATAATAAAGATATTGAAAGAATGATCAGGGAATACGGCGGAATTTTTATGGCATCGAAATTCGATCTGGGATTTACAAACTTAGTTCGACATGAGATGCGGATAACAGGAGGCCCAATAATGCAACATCCTCGACGTCAACCAATGCACATGGAGAAAAGGATTGAAGAACTGATAAAAGAGTTAATGAAAGCAAATGTTATTCGATGTTGCAAGAGTCCTTGGAATGCCCCGTTAGTTATAGTAAGGAAGAAAGATGGATCTATCAGGACGTGTGTAGATTATCGTGGATTAAATTCCATAACAGAAAAAGAGTCATTTCCTATGCCTAACACCAAATTCTTACTAGACTGTCTTGCGAATGCAAAAATATTTTCGTCAATCGATTTAGGTCAGGCGTATTATCAAGTGGAGTTAGCTCCAGAAATTCAAGAGATGACTGCATTCAGTACAAGAGAAGGACAATTTTGCTTCAATAGACTACCGTTTGGCTTAGCAACAGCTCCTGCGACATTCCAGAGACTGATGCACACAGTGCTAGAAGGAATGCTATTCAAGGGAGTAGTAGTTTATCTCGATGATATCTTGGTATATGGTAAAAGTCAAAAAGACCACGATGAGCTATTAAGGGAAATATTCAGAAGAATTAAATTGGCAGGACTGAAGATAAATCCAGAAAAATGCAAATTCAATAAAACAGAATTGTGTTTCCTTGGTCACACAATTAACGAGAAGGGTATCCAGACAAACAGGAAGAAAGTGGAAGAGATCGAGAAAGCAGAAGTACCAAAATGTTCAAAACAATTGAGATCGTTTCTCGGATTAACGAACTACTATAGAAGATTCATCAAAGACTATGCCAAAATCGCCGAACCATTATACGCTGCAACATCTGGATGCGATAAAGATATAAATTGGACTAAAGAATGCAATGAGAGCTTCCAAACTCTGAAGAGACGGTTGTGCGAAGCACCTATCCTTGATTTTCCAAGAGAAGATAGGACTTTTATCTTAGACAGACGCTAGTTTCGGAGCCATTGGTGCAGATTTGAGTCAAATTACAGAAGATGGAGAAGAATCTGTCATAGCTTATGGCTCGAGACATATGTCATCACATGAAAAGGGATACTGTGTAACCAGGAAAGAACTGCTCGCCGTACATGAATACGTCATGCATTTTAGAGAATATCTGTACGGAAAAAAATTCATAATTCGCACCGACCACAAGGCATTGGTTTTCATGAACACTACAAAAACGCCAATCAGTCCGCAATTCCAAACATGGTTAGCTAACCTGTCGGAATATGATTTTGAACTAAAATATCGGAAAGGCGAAGAACACTCAAATGCAGATGGACTATCAAGATTAAAAAGTATGGTTTGCACCCAGTGTCAAACAAGACATGAAGAAGCTAAGGAAGGAAAATCAAAGATTATATATATACTATCCAAAGAACAGAAGCTATGGAAAAAGTATGGGAACAACAACAAAAGGACATTCGGTCTCGAGAGCTGCGAGAGATATTGGAAAATGGATGTACACGGGAGAAAAAGAATTGTTTTCCTTTTAACGTAAAAAATACACAAATTGATGGAGGATTAATAACAGTAGAAAAGAACAAAAATATCTTAATGTTAGTCCCAGAAACATTTGCAGGCCTGTTAACAACAACGCTACATGAAGAACTATGTCACATTGGAGTTAAGAAATTATTTCATTATATGGCAAAGATATTTTATTGGCCGAAAATGCAAGAAACAATCCAACTCTGTTTACAATGTTGCGAGATCTGCGCTAAGAGAAAGATCGATCAGACAAGAACCAAGGAAACATTTATTCCTAGATATAGCTCTGAATTCCTAGAACAGATTGTTATAGATGTGGCTTACATGGAAATAAACGCCAAAAAAAATATATGGTAGTAATGGTGGACCGTTTTAGCAAACTGATTTCTTTAACTGCAATCACAAAGCAAGACGAAGGGACCATTTTCAAAACAATACTTAATAGTTGGATCTATCGATTTGGAAAACCGAAGAGTATTTTAACAGATAGAGGCCGAAATTTCGAAGGGAATTTCCTAATACAGAAGCTACAGAAACTTGGAATCAAACAGGAATTCAGCTCACCTTATCAGCACCAATCAAATGGTTTAGCCGAAAGAGCCATACGAACGATAAGAGATCTTATTACAGCAAGAAGCGAAAGAATCGAAGACGCGAGATTTAACTCGAGCAAAGCCGCAGACACTATGAGAGCTATGGATAAGACAAAGAGGGGCACTCGTGTTTTCGAGGTGGGGGAGGAGGTACTCGTACGTAAAGAGCCGCAGAACAGGCAGAAGGATGGTATGCAATACGATGGCCCATATAAAATCGCCAGATTTCTATCACCTCATCGAGTCGAACTACATTCACAAGAAGGAACGAAAGAAAGAAGAATCGAGTGGCTGAAGAAGTGGAAAAAGTCTTAAGAAGGGGAGAGTTAGATATCTTGTTGTTTTAATAATTAGGAATTTGCGGTTTTTTGTGAATTAATTAAAACTTGTTATTTATAAATTCTTTGATTAAATATATATTGTTAGTTTCAAGATTTTTGCTGCAAATTTAAAGATGGATCTAAAGATGGATTTAACTNTTCCAAAATCATTTCGAGTTTGTCGAACCATTTTTCCACATCTGTATTTTTGCCATCGAATTTTCCAACATTTTCAATTATAATCTTGTTGATTTCCATTGCCCGGATAGCTTGTAAGACTAAAAGTTTTTCAAATTCTATTTTTTTTCTGTATTCATCATTTCTGTATTCGAGCTCGTGAACATTTTTGATCGAAGAAATCAACTAATATTAGTGAGCATATTAAAGACCCTAATGACCAAAATAGGTATAAATAATTTTAAAATTTCACTACAAACTTTTAATTAAGTTAAACCATTTTAAATTTCAATTTTTTAAAAGTTTTTAAAATTTTGTTAAAATTTAAAAAATATATTAAAATTATATTAAAATTAATTTATAATAAAATCTTTAAATATATTAAATATTAAATTGAAAAATAAATGACTATTTTAATTAAATCAAAAACAGATTTTTTTAATAAAAATTAATATTGTTTATAAAATCGATAACATCTACGTTTTTCTATCTTACCTTATGATGAAAGGAAAACTGTCGAACTATATTGTAAAACGAATATTTGAGTGGCACTTTCTTATAATTAAATATTGTCATGATTATTTAATTATTTTAAAATATATGTATTATCCTTTTAATAGTCATTTATAACAAAAAAGATAATTTACGGTACTCACTATCATTACAGGTTGTCTTAACAAAAAATATTACTGGTGATTTGGCAGAGCCTTACAAATTTTTGTTAAGCATTAAATAGGGAGTGGCAAAAATTTGTGTTAAATAAATAATATTGATCAATTGTCTAAAATGAAATGAAGATAACAAAAACTAAAGATATTCAAAATTGTAGCTTCTTCACATTACGCTCGTTCGTGAAGAAAAGATGAAATAGATTCTAGAAGGTACATATATCTTCACACTAGCGGGTCGTCAACGTCGAGCTGATTACGATGATGTATATAATTTGATGCAATCACTGTGGCAGTGCCTGGAAATGATAATGATAATGATAAGGTGATGATGATGATAATCGTAGTTTCAGGACAAGCTGTTCATATTATAAAAGACTCGTAATCGTTGATATATTTGGGTTAAATGTTTAAAACTTTAAACTCTTTCTAAAATCACATTGCATCTTAACTAAGAAAATGATAACAATGTATGTTTGAAACAATTTTAAAACAAAAGGCTTTGTTAAAACAACTCATATACAAACCTTTTCGTTAAATAATAAATTATAATAAATAAATTATATTCAAAAGTAACGGGACATGAAATTTAAGGTTTTTACAACCATATGAAATATAGCACGAAAAAAGTTTCATTTAATACACAAAAATTATAAAAATATATTTTAACGGGGATAATAAAAAAATGAATCAGTAAATTTAAGTTATTCTCCTTGGTAAGATGAATTTCGATTTGAGTATTTCCAACCATTTTCCATTTCGAAAAAGTCTACTTGATGTTTTCCATATCCTTTAAGTCTTTTTTGTCGACAGATCACCTGAAAAAATAATATCATCATAAATTAAACATAATTAAATATCATCAGCTAATCCCATATTTTGCTATTAAATTGTAATTTTAAATAAAATCTTAAAAAAATTTTTAATTCTTCCAATTTCACCACTGATTATTTTTTTCCATTTTCGGCACTGTCTTTTTTTCAAGTGAAAATTCACTTGAAAAAGGCAGTGCCGAAAATTCGTCAGTATCAACAAACATCGATATATTACTGATTTATAGTCTTCAAACTCTCTTTTTAAAATCATAAAAACATTAAAATTCTTTCAAATTTCTTGCTAATTTTTATGATGGTTGTATTCTATTTAAAAAGGAGTTATTTTAACATTTCATTTATTTTCCTCACGAATTAAATCTTTCCATTGAACACAAATTTCCGACAGTACCTTTATCAACTGCCTTTATCAATAACACTTAATAAAAGCTGTGCCAAAAACTTGTGTTATTGAATGATTTATTTTTTACCTAAAGTAAAGAAATTTTTGGTAAACGTGAAAAAATTATACATCACTCTATAGGCAAATTTCGTTTTTCAAACGGCATTGAAATAAAAATATCATTATGTCGATTAAAATTAAAAGTGATTATAAAATATTTGAAGTTGCAACAATACTGTAATTTCGTTCAATTTACACTCAAAATGCAAATAAAGTCCTAACCGGTCCATCAATAATTTCTCGGATCTAAAAAATTAGATATTTACGGAAATCACCAATGATTTCATAATGATAGTGTATACTTTGCCTTTAATGTAAAACTAACAAAAGAATTCTTTTAAGCGGGGTCTAGAAGACGAGGTGATTAATTAATTTTAGTAAAATTGGTGTTGAACTATATCCTATCTATCTACGCTCCATTATAATTATAAACCAAATACTCAAAATTCTCGATTTTTTGTATTGCTGGAGTTGCGTGTCTTACTTGCATTTGTTTGTATTTATTCATTGTAAGAAGAAAATGCAATTGTATCCCAAGAACAACCCAACAATATATTTATGGTTCCATTGAGATATTCATATTTGAAGAATGAAATCTTCATCAGTTTTAATATAGAAAATTGGTATTACACCGGTATCAAAATTGTAACGCTTCCCTTGATTGTGCAGGTGACCGTAGACTTGAAATTTTCGTGCAAATTGGGATTGGTTTCCAAACATTCAGAAATTTCATGCTGATTTCAAAATTGGTTTCTTGTATTTCTTCAACATTTTATCAATTTTACTTTTTGATAAACTTGGTGAATAAATTGTTTACCAAATGTTGAAAACAATTGCATCTTTTGTTAAATCATTTTTCATTGGTCTTGTTCTTTCGTACCTTTTGCCATTTTACATGAAAATTTAACTTCTTTTTTTCAAACTGAATTTTTTTTTATTTACTGAATAAATAATCAAGCCAGAAAAGTCTGTTCAAATAGAGCAAAGGGATTTCGAATAAACTCAAAAAATAGAAAGAAGAATACGATCAAATAGTAAAACAGCAAGTTATACTTAATTAACTCTAAACCAGTAAAGATATCAAAATCACTTAAAAAGGCAGTGCCGAAAATTCATGAATATTAAAAACATCGATATATTTACTGATTCATAGTCAAGCCTTTTAATAAATACAATGTCAATGGAAAATGAAAAAAAATCAGAAATGAAAATCATAAGAAGTTTTTAATATTTATTATAAAAATATAATGCTTTTTACTTACCGCTGTCAACACAATTGCAATGGCAATCGCTACCAGAAAGCTGAATATTGCGATAAGAACGATGGCGTATATTGGAAGACCTGTCGAATCATTGACTAGAATTTGAATATTAATATTATTAAAAATATAAAAATAAAAATAATGATAAAATTAACTTTTAATTAATTAATAAATGTAACTAATTTTATATTTCTTTTGTTATTTAATCCTTTCGTCGCTAAGTTGAGCAAGGTCTGCGTGTGCGGATATATATATATAGAGATGAGTAAAATTTCTCCTACATTAACTGAAGAATCAGGCTTCAAAACTACAGAAAATATTTGTACAAGAGTAACAGTGTACGCATATATTTTGAAAGAATTATAGTATCGGACGTAACAACTTAAAGGAATATAATGAAAAGTAAAAATAAGTCTGACGTTTATAATATTGTTTTAATGTTTGTCAGTTCTTATTTCGAGTGAAAACCATTTGAATAAAATGTTCGTAAATAAACTCGGTCAGAATGTCGAAGTTAATTATAAAATTTGTGTACAATAAGAATTCACGCGTTTTTTTCATTTTATATTGGATGCATTGCAGTATTTTTGTCATATGAAATTCATACACATGTTTGAATTCGGAATAAATTCCAACAAAATATTCAAAATCATTGGTTAAGTATTACAAATGTTTTCAATGATTTTTATTCGTATTTATTTTTACTAATATTTAAAAATATAATGCAGTATAAATATAATTTGAAAAAACATTTTTTTATCAAAATAATTTTAGTGATTAAAACTAATAATTTTAGTAATTAAAACTATTTAATTTTATAGAAAGATATTTAAAAATATTTAGTCACTTTAAATGATTTGAGTTATAATATAGAATAATAGTTTCAGCATTCTCGTAGCAGCAACAATTCACAGAAATAATAAGTAAAATATGTGACAAGCCTTTTCTGCAAGTTTCAAGTGTATTTAAAAACAATTATATAAAAACAATGAAAATAAAATTGGTTAATTATTATTATTATGTGGTTAATTATTATTATTATAATTATTATTGTATTTATAATTTATATCAATTGCATAAAATTACAAAGAAAAAAGATACATACTTATTGTGGCTCCTAGTTTTTCTAAAGCCGTTGCAATTTCTTTGTCATTAATATTATTAGGTAATCCAAAGACAATAATAATACTCCCTTCACTGAAAGAAAAATAATACATAAACAATTTGACGTTTTAATAAATATAATTTCAAATGACACTCAAACAAACTTTTATATTATTAGAAAAATCATGTTTTAAAAATCATATAAATGATTCCTTTCCAGATCAGAAATAAGTTACATTGATTTTTATCATTGAAAGTAAGGAAATGTCAAAATGAAAAATTACAATAAATATTGTAAAATGTTAATTAAAACAAACTCAAAGAACACTTATAAGCTAAATACCTTAGAGCCTCCACTTAATCGATATTTGAATATTTATTTATATAGATATATCGTATTATAATGTACTAAAAGATATATAGAAAACAAAACACTTGTTTAAATAATTAGAATAAGAAAATACACACGTTTCAAATAAAAAGAAACAAGAATATAAGAAGAGATGAAGCTCACCAATAAAATTGGTACTAACAATTCAGAAATAACTTTGCATCCAGTATCACAGTCAAATCATTATCACTTTCGGATGGAGCTCAGACTGCGACATCACAATTTTATAATTAATAAATTTTTAAAGTTAATAATTATAATTTTTTTCATAGTTACGATAATACCGAAATAATCCCTCTCCTCTATTTATTTCAAATATTTTACCCTTCAAATAACTTAATAACACTTTCAGTCCTTAATTCATGACCTAATTTGAACTGATTTTTTCTATAAGCGTGAGATGAAATTTAAAATAAAATTTAAAATAATCTAATTAATAGTATGTTGTGTTTATATTAAGTAACTTATTATTTTAATAAATATATCAACATATTGAACTTTTAATTTTATTTCTAATTATTTTAAATTGATTATGAGCTTTTTAAATCCTAGTATTTCCGAAAAATCAGTAACTCTAATATTATATATGAAAGTGTGACATCTTATAATTGACACCAAAAATACGGCATAGGTCAGTAGGTATAGCTTTTTAAATGTGGTGCATGAAATTGCCATTGGCAGGGCAAAAACAGTTAAACACAATACGCATAATGCAAAACAAATAATGAAAACATTATAATAACATTATTCTTATCTGGTATTGAGAACTCTCGAATAAATTCTGGTTAAAGGTTCATCTTTTTCTTTGTTACCATTTATAATATTTTTATCATTGTGATGTGTTTTCAGCTGAGAGTTAAATATTTCAATGGTTTATCAAAATAATTTTAAATTGTAAATAATTGACTATTAAAATAACTTTAAATAATTTTTAAATTGGATTTTTTAAGTTGAAATTTTTAAATTAAAAATTAAAATAGCTTTTTAAAAAAGAAGTTTTATTAATGAAAAATTTTAAATAAATATGTTTTAAATATTGAAATATTTTGATAAATGGTTTTGAAAATATTTTATTTCAATGCGGAAAATATGTTTGGAAATTATACAATATTTCATTAAATAAATATTTGGAATTATGTCTTTAACTTTTGAACCGGATTTAAAAATTTTTAAAAATGTTTTAGCAGCTTCTAATAATCATAATTCCATTAAAATTGTCATTAAGAAAGTTTCGGCAATAGATAAAATCTCAGAATGTGAAAGAACTCACTTTGCAATTGTTAATTATTTGAATTAATATTTAACTCTTTTTTAGAAATGGCATGTATAATTTTATAATTTCATATTGTAAATATGAATTTATCAAGCTTTTTTTAAATATTCGAAATAATTTTGTAATCAAATATCTATATTAATTTTTTGCTGTATAAACTGATTTCCTATTTTTGATGATGATAGACTGATTTACTTGTTTCGCACATTATTTGTGGGAATAATCAGGATTTTAATATATTTATTTTAATTTTATCAAATTTTGTGTTATAGAAAATTTAAATAAATATGCATACTATTGGTACATGTCATTTTATTGTTATTAATAGGCCGATTAATTGATAATCGAGCAATTTGTTGATTGGCGAATAAATTCCGATATTAACTGCAACCAATCAAAACTAACTAATTGTATTTCACCCCAAATATTATTAAATTATAATATAAATAAATATGCAGAATTTAATCAATTAAAAAGTGTTAAAAATTACTTCATGTAATTTTTACATGAGAATAAATGTTAAGAAAATAATTGGAATTTAAAAAAGGGAAGTTTTAATGGAAAATCACAGTTTATAATAGTGAAATATTTAAAATCTTAATAGAAAATTGATATTTTATAAATAAATCTTTTACAAATTATTCTACAAATATGTATTTAATTTTCATTTAAAAATACCAAGAAAAATCAATAAAAGTAAACTGTAATTTATTTTGAAAAGATTAGTAATGTTCGAATAAATGTTATGTCAATTAATAGAACTGATTCACAGAAATATTACAACCAAATAATGATTCACAATGTGAGTAAGATACTTTAAATTGGAAACTGAAAACGCTGACTGAAAAACTGACTCTATACTTGATAGCTTAAACATCATTAAAAATTTATAAACATTTTGAAGATAGTCTTACTGTATCGCCACTCTCGAATAATGACTTTTCGTTTCGTAGTTTTGAAATTATGTATATATATATATATATATATATATATATATATATATATAATTTACTAAAAAGAGAGTTTGAAGACTATAAATCAGTAATATATACTTAGGAATTTTCGGCACTGCCTTTTTCAAGTGAATTTTTTTGAAAAATTCACTTGAAAAAGGCAATGCCGAAAATTCGTGAGTACCAACAAACATCGATATATTACTGATTTATAGTCTTCAAACTCTCTTTTTAATAAATTCAATGGAAAAAATAATGAGTGGTGAAATTGAAAGAAATAAAAGTTCTTATAATATATATATATATGTTACAGTGAATTTGTATGACCAGTGAGAATATACTTTCACTGGTGAAAATATATTTTCGTTAAGCCGGTCAGTGAATGTATATCTAACAATGAAGATACAAATTCACTGGTTACATTTAATGAGTTTGTACTCATTGACAAGCTGCGTGGAAATATTTGGCCCTAAGTGTTGATGTGTCGCCCATATATATACATATATACCTATAACTATATACCCACAATGTGTGAACAAATGAAGAATCGCTTTAATCAAATAATATGGATGCAATGCCAGACAAAAATGCAACAAAAATTAACCAAGCAAAATACAATTTCTTAATGCAGCGGGTAAAAATTGCAAGGAATAACTCGAATTGAATCCATTTCCATATCTTAATCTACTTAGATGCATATTTTAAATGAAAACAAAAAAAACAAAACTGACATTCAATTATAGGTTAGGGTAGAATACACATTCACTAAAACTTGCTAGTGAAGTTATATTTTCACCAGTAGAAATATATTTCCACTGGTGAAAACGTATTCGGATATGAATTCACTGAAACGTTAGTGAAAATATATTCTCACTGGTAATACAAATTCACTGTAACATATATATATACTCAGCAGATTTTAACTGATTTGAAACTTTTTTCCATGGCTTTGTTCAAATTTTTCTCATAGACTTTTCATTATAATTACAAAAATATCTCATCGCCATTTATTTCCTCAATCTTATGAAATACATTAGCTATCCCATTAGCTAGCCGCATTCAAATTTATGATCCTTCAAAATCCTTTTTTACATATTTTTGTAAATATTTGTCGTTTCTTTGTGAACCTTTAAGCATAACTTCTTACTTTTTTTATCGCCGGTTCAGCCATTACATCGCTGATGGTTGTAAAATATGTTTTCTCATTTAAAATATTATCAATTGCAAAATAATATTCGTCATTTTCACAATTTTATTTTATATATATATATTTATAATTTTTTTATAATTTAATTTTTCAGTTTTCATTTTTAAAATATCACATTTTTCACTTTTTAAATTAAAAATTTTTAAGATCAAAAATTCTGTAAATAAATCTAATTATAATAAATATTTTTTAGGTTTTTATAATACTGTATAATTTTTATATAATTTTTTCAAAGAATTCCTGATTTTTTTTATTTTAAAAATTCTTCATTTGAATTCTTTTTTAGTTTAAAATTACTTTCATCCCTAAATCCCAAGATTATTTTAGTAAAATCTATTTACATGTCCTACATTTTGAAAACATTTTGTTATTTGTTTAAATAAGTGTACCTAAATATATGTTCCTAATCCTAGTCATATCACCAACTCCCAATTTTAACCCTAACCATATTATTTGTAATCAAGACAATATGGTTTGGGAATATAAAAATATAACTTTAAATTTCAATTATTATTACGTAAGCAATAGAAACATATTACCGTAAAGAATAAATAACAAAGTCTGTGATTGGACGTGTAAATGCAGCTGCTAGTTTTTTATAAAGTTCTTTAACTATTTCTTTATATTTGTCGCTATTGGAATCAGAATAATCTTTTATCCAAACCTCATTTTCAAAACGAATAGTGAGATTTTTCTTTGGTGAAGCCGTTGTTAAGGGAACTAAAAATACATCAATTAATAAAATAATTATTATCTATAATTTTCGGAAGTAATTATAAAAATTGTCGTTTATAAAACTGTTTTATATATAATATTTTTATTTGTCCACTTCTTAATTTAAATTGATTTAATTGGATAAAAATAATTAATTTATCTATTAAAATATATTATATTCAAATTTCAATCGAAATATGACAGGACAATCGACGAAAAATCAGAAATTAATAAAGCTTATCTGATGACCCTCGATGTTATCAAGTGTCAATTATGGTTTGCAAGATCCAAGAAAAGGTCAATTTTCGAAAAGAAATAGATGTTAAAATTATCATTTTATTTTAATATGCCTAAATATGTGCATGTGTATATAGATTTAACTGATCTTTACACTTTGAGAAATTTATATTTAGATCAGTAGGTTACTAGCTTTTGGGGTGCCAGAGATCAATAATGGAGATGAAATCAAAATATTCAAGAGAACAATTTAAATGTGACAGCGATACATGACGTGAAACAAGGATTTTCTCAACAAACGAAAAATATCTGTAAAATTCCGTCCTTTGTATTTTTTGTTATATTTCTGAATGGCAAGAAACCTGTATAGCAGTGTTCGCTTCTACAACGCCATGTTAAATTTAATATAAATTATAAACTTTTAAAATAATATTCCAGTGAAGAATCAATAGTAAAACAAAAATAGTTATGAATAATAAAATGGTACTTATTTATAATAATAATTTGTTTTAATATTACTGTTGTAATTGCATATTATTTGAAATTACTAATATGAATTTTTATTTTTTTATCACATATATGAGTATTGTTAGTGGTTAATATTTTAGTATCTTATAATAAATGTACATTTATAACAATTATTAAATTAAAATTTATTATATTTATGTAAAAAAATTAATAATTTAATGATTTTGAGAAGTGACTGTATAAAAACTTGGTGTTATTGAAGGTGCTGAAATATAGAAATGGTATATGAAATATAATTAAATATCCAAATAATTGTAAAAAAACTTGATGTTGTTGAACTTGTAATGGATATTGAAGGTAGAGAACTAGTAGTTGTTACTGGGTTTGTAGAACCTGAGGTTGTTGAGGGTACTAAAATACATGTAAAGCAATATAAAATATTATTAAATATACTCGACGTATTTGGATCTGTGAGTGACGATGTAGTAGAAATAATGCTATTAGTTCGTAAAGAATTGGAAGTTGTAATTGAGGAAAAATCTAAAATTTAAAATTATAATAAAGAGAACATTTTACAATTAATAAGTATACTGTATGTGACATTATTAGTGGGTATTGGATTTGAAGAGCTTAAAGTTGTTGGAAATACTGCAATATAGGAAAACCGTATCAAATCGTATTAAGTATATAAATGTCTAAAACTACTAGAGGTATTTGGCATTGTAGAAGAAGAATTAGTGCCATTAGTTTGTGAATCCGATGTTGTAGTTGGGGATGAATCTAAATTTTATAATTATAATAAATATAAATTCTCAAATATTAATTAATAATAATTAATAAAAAATTAATAAAAATAATTAATAAAAATTAATTAATATTAATAATAAATATAAATTATAAATATATAATTAAATACTTAGTGTTAAATTAGAGGAGGCAGTAACTGGACTTGAACTGTTGAAAGGGACAGTAAAATTGGTATCATTTACGAATGATTGTGTCGAAGTGGAAAAGCTTACTGAAATGATTTATTGAAATACAAAGAAATAACATTTAATAAAATTACTTGAAAAATTTGCATTTGTATTTATAGAGTTTGTGTTTGAAGAAAATGTAGTATTTCCTGTGAGTGGTGAAACAGTAGAAACTGAACTTGTATCAGTCAATGTACTAAAAATAGACGGACTTGAACTGTTGAAAGGGACAGTAAAATTGGTATCATTTACGAATGATTGTGTCGAAGTGGAAAAGCTTACTGAAATGATTTATTGAAATACAAAGAAATAACATTTAATAAAATTACTTGAAAAATTTGCATTTGTATTTATAGAGTTTGTGTTTGAAGAAAATGTAGTATTTCCTGTGAGTGGTGAAACAGTAGAAACTGAACTTGTATCAGTCAATGTACTAAAAATAGACGGATTTTTCAAAAAAATACTGATGAATTTACTTTTTTGGTAACTTACGTGATAGATACGCTATTAGTTGATGGGCTTGTTGATGTTGAATCGGGCTGGATAGTCGAAGAACTTGTATTGGTAGCTGCATTAGAAGTAATTGTAATGAAATGAAATAAAATTATCATATATTCATAAAAATAACACTATTTGTATTGTTAAGGATGACGCTTTCTACAAATTATAAAACTCAACAGCTTTCAGATATAATAGAAGAATTGGAGATGACCAAAAAGAATGTACAGGAGGAAAGAATATAAATTGAAGTCAATATCAGTAAGTGTTATTAGATTGCAGGCGTAAAGGAAACACTTCTTAAATGAGCAGAAAGAATTTCTAAAAGACACAACTTTTAAAGAAAAGAGGAAAAAAGAATTAAAACCAAACCTAAGGTAAATTATGAAATTAAAACAAATTAAAGTTATCGAGTAAATTAAAGTTAAAGCTAAGAAAGTAACTGAATCGAATCTACCGATAATTGAAACCAGGACAGTAGTCAATTGGTTGTGAATTCCAAGTTGTATTGTAAAGATGCTATTCTTCTCGAAGGATTGCAATAAGCACTCAAGTTATTGTTATTATATTGAATTATTGGTGTCCCTATAAAAAATAAAAGTTTATACTGTCTAGAGCTCGCTATTACTATTAAACAAGGCAGATCAATAATTGGTAATATTTAATTTCACCGACCACCTGACAGTAGGAAAATATAATTTGGAGATTGCTTTTGTCTCTTTGAAGAAACTTTAACAAATAACCAAACTCTCCTTTTTCAACGCTATTCATTTAATGCACTACGAAACTTGCTGTAAAAATATTTCTTTCAGTACAAAGATATTTGTGAAATCAAAAAACGGTGTATAGAAAGTTGTAGGAACTGTGGGATAATTAAAACTCCTGGAGGAAAATCAACTATTAAACTGCCAATGGTTGTTTCCAAAATATTTGAAATTGGATACGATGAAGCTGCAAAAATTAACGTCAAAGAATCGCTATCACTGGCTTGTCCCAACTAAATATTTAACATTTTTTTAAAAATTATAATGACGATTGATAAATATTTTGAATTTTTCACTAGATTTAACTTTTTTTAATAGAGTTTGTAATAACTCATAATACATTAGACTTTACAGAAAATCTCATTTACGGCTATGAACTAATAGTTGTGTTGTGTAAGTGAAAACAATTATACAGAAAACTTTCAGTGTTTTGTGTTACCAAAACGCACATAATTTATATATTTCAGTGGCATATCATAAAACGCAAGATAAATTTTTCACGAAAAATAAATTAGATAAACTTTTGAAAGACAATTAACTTAAAAAACTTAAAACATTTGATTAATTTTCAGTTTATGTAATTATTATGTAATAAATCTCATAATTAAGTAGCCTTACCATATTTATTAAAGGATTCGTGAAATCCCTTACTAAAAGTGCTGAAGTAATATTGGATTTTGTCGTATAAACCAGCGGTTCTTAATTCTTATTTTTCGTGGACCACCAACTAAAAAATCTGAAATTTGCGGACCACTAAATAAAATTAATCTTCGCAATTTGTGTGTGTGTGTGTTTATGGATTCGTAAAAAATTTTATCGGTGACTAGATATAAAAATTTTTGATTTTCTAATTTCAGGTCAGAATTATTTTAAACATTGCAAAATTTTTCAAAAGAATATTTTTAAGAGCCGCTGCTCTAAATGTCTCCCGTCTCGCACTCACAGGTTTCAAATAATTATGAATTTTTCTTATTTAGCCCGTGATCGAATAATTCTCGTAATAAATTTTAAAATAATTCAGTACTTTCAAATTTCCTTTATTATTTTTATTTCATTTCAGCACAATTTCATTGAAACACTTAAAAGAGGTAGCGCCAAAATTCCGTGTTAAAAATAAAACAAAATAATGATATATAAACAAAGAAATTGAAAGACAAAGGAAATCGAAAAAGAACTGGTGAAGAAGACAAGAAAGGCAAATCAATGAAAGTACCGCATTTCCCAAAATACAAGTCAATGTTAATATTAGAAAATTTTTAAATTTATTTTTTGGTCATCATTAGAAGCGGCTAAAAGATCTTCTAAATCTTCTAAATTTTCAAACAAATTTTCAGCCTTGAATAAATATTTTCAAAATAATTTATTAAAATTTTTGATATTTAAAATGTATTTATTTAAAAATTATTTACTAATAAAACGTATTTAAAATACTTACCGTATATACTCGTGTATAAGCCGGTCCGTATATAAGCCGAAGTGAGTTTTTATAGTCAATTTTTTGTCCAAAATCAAGTACTCGTATATAAGCCGAGGTAAAAAAAAAGCTAAAATCTGACGAATTNAAACAAGGCAGATCAATAATTGGTAATATTTAATTTCACCGACCACCTGACAGTAGGAAAATATAATTTGGAGATTGCTTTTGTCTCTTTGAAGAAACTTTAACAAATAACCAAACTCTCCTTTTTCAACGCTATTCATTTAATGCACTACGAAACTTGCTGTAAAAATATTTCTTTCAGTACAAAGATATTTGTGAAATCAAAAAACGGTGTATAGAAAGTTGTAGGAACTGTGGGATAATTAAAACTCCTGGAGGAAAATCAACTATTAAACTGCCAATGGTTGTTTCCAAAATATTTGAAATTGGATACGATGAAGCTGCAAAAATTAACGTCAAAGAATCGCTATCACTGGCTTGTCCCAACTAAATATTTAACATTTTTTTAAAAATTATAATGACGATTGATAAATATTTTGAATTTTTCACTAGATTTAACTTTTTTTAATAGAGTTTGTAATAACTCATAATACATTAGACTTTACAGAAAATCTCATTTACGGCTATGAACTAATAGTTGTGTTGTGTAAGTGAAAACAATTATACAGAAAACTTTCAGTGTTTTGTGTTACCAAAACGCACATAATTTATATATTTCAGTGGCATATCATAAAACGCAAGATAAATTTTTCACGAAAAATAAATTAGATAAACTTTTGAAAGACAATTAACTTAAAAAACTTAAAACATTTGATTAATTTTCAGTTTATGTAATTATTATGTAATAAATCTCATAATTAAGTAGCCTTACCATATTTATTAAAGGATTCGTGAAATCCCTTACTAAAAGTGCTGAAGTAATATTGGATTTTGTCGTATAAACCAGCGGTTCTTAATTCTTATTTTTCGTGGACCACCAACTAAAAAATCTGAAATTTGCGGACCACTAAATAAAATTAATCTTCGCAATTTGTGTGTGTGTGTGTTTATGGATTCGTAAAAAATTTTATCGGTGACTAGATATAAAAATTTTTGATTTTCTAATTTCAGGTCAGAATTATTTTAAACATTGCAAAATTTTTCAAAAGAATATTTTTAAGAGCCGCTGCTCTAAATGTCTCCCGTCTCGCACTCACAGGTTTCAAATAATTATGAATTTTTCTTATTTAGCCCGTGATCGAATAATTCTCGTAATAAATTTTAAAATAATTCAGTACTTTCAAATTTCCTTTATTATTTTTATTTCATTTCAGCACAATTTCATTGAAACACTTAAAAGAGGTAGCGCCAAAATTCCGTGTTAAAAATAAAACAAAATAATGATATATAAACAAAGAAATTGAAGACAAAGGAAATCGAAAAAGAACTGGTGAAGAAGACAAGAAAGGCAAATCAATGAAAGTACCGCATTTCCCAAAATACAAGTCAATGTTAATATTAGAAAATTTTTAAATTTATTTTTTGGTCATCATTAGAAGCGGCTAAAAGATCTTCTAAATCTTCTAAATTTTCAAACAAATTTTCAGCCTTGAATAAATATTTTCAAAATAATTTATTAAAAATTTTTGATATTTAAAATGTATTTATTTAAAAATTATTTACTAATAAAACGTATTTAAAATACTTACCGTATATACTCGTGTATAAGCCGGTCCGTATATAAGCCGAAGTGAGTTTTTATAGTCAATTTTTTGTCCAAAATCAAGTACTCGTATATAAGCCGAGGTAAAAAAAAAGCTAAAATCTGACGAATTATTTAAATAATCACAAAATCTTGTTTTGACATGTGCACAATTTGAGAATTCACAATGAGCAAAATGTTAGACAAAAAATTGTTTTTTGGGAAATTTTTATTTCAAAGTATATGTAAATAATTCAACATAATAATTTAATGCACATTTTAATAATTATTTGAAATACCGAGTGTTTGCACCAAAGTTGCAAACAATAATATTATAATTTACAAAAGGAAAATATATTATAATTACAACTATATTATAATTTACAAAAATTGGAATGGTCAGATTAATTGTCAAAAGTTCATTGTAGAAATCTTCTGAAACAAGTTCTTTGTTGTCTTCTGTATGATCATCATATTCAGACTCAACTTCAACATCTGTTGGATCATCATCTTCCTCCACGAACAAAGCATCGTCTTCTGATCCATCCATAGCATTCCTGATACCACATTTCGGAATGCATGTTGAATCATGTCTTCTGGGATGATTTCCAAGCTTCATCAACCCAAGCACCAACAAGTGTAATGTCCGGTTTTCTGTAAATTGCCACTTTTTGTTAAGGTTACTGAACCTGAACTCATCCAGTGAGACCACATCTTGCGAAGTCTATCTTTAAATGGCTTGTTGAGACACACATCTAATGGCTGGAGAATAGATGTGAGTCCTCCTGGAATAACTGCTAAGTCAGTTTTGAGGTTTACAGCAGTTTTTTTGCAATTGTCTGTTAGATGTGCACGAAACATATCCCACACAAGTAATGATCGCTTGTTCAGCATTGCTCCAGTCGCTTGTTCCAGACATTGTTCATCCAAGATTGTGGTGCTTACTCGTCCATCCATCCTTTAGGATGTGCCTGACAATAACTCTAGTTGGAAATTTGGCACCCTTAGGGAGAGTTTTTCTTTTGAAAATGATAACTGGCTGTAATTTTGTCCCATCTGCCATACAGGACAAAACCACCGTGAAATGAGTTCTTTCATGTCCAGTTGTCTTGATCATAATGGTTTTCGCACCAACAGTATCAACAGTTTGATTGCCCGGCAAATCAAAATGTCATTGGTGTTTCATCCATATTTCCAATTTGTGAGAGATCATACCCACATTTCTTGCGCAAGAAAATGACAAATGAATGAAATAAAAGAACTTTTTCTTCCAGCACTGCAGGAAGTTTCTGGGCGATTTTTGTTCGTTGCCGAAGTGTTAAAGAGTTTCGATTCATAAACCGACTACACCATCCGGATGAGGCAACAAATGTTAAAATTTCAGGTTTATTTTTGTATTTGTCACTTTTTTTCAGCTGAAGTGCACGAAAGCGAATGGATCCTCTGGTGACAATATACCCATCTTGTCGTTGCTCTAAAACCCATTGATTTAACTCTGTTTCTAAGTCAATAAATGATGGGAAATGTCCACGTCGTGCACATTTTGTTTTTGGAATTTCATTCAATGTCTTTTCATTTTTTTTCCATTCTCAGACCTGCTTCTCATTAATGTTGTACTCTCGAGCAGCATTTGAATTGCCATTGATCTTGGCAAATTCAATGACCCGCAATTTAAATCCAGCTTCGTAAGAGCACCGTTTTCTTTTCATGTTCTTTTCCATTTTTTGTTTTATTGGGTACTTTGAAAATATGTTGCGATGTCAAAAATTTCAAAATAACTGAATACAGAGAAGAGAGAATATTTAATTCACAAAAATAATAATTAATATAAAATTGATTAAATAAATATTTTTAATCTTACAAGAGTGTTAAATTAAATATGATTTTTTAAATTAAAATTAATGTATTTTTGGCTGGCAAAAAATATTGGTTTTTGTTACCCGTATATAAGCCGAATAAAAAAAAATTAGCTTAAAATTGCCAAAAATTTCTCGGCTTATACACGAGTATATACGGTAATAATATTTTAATTAATTGAAGCTAGTGTAGCATAAATCTACAATTAAAAGCTTTAGTTTATGTTTTAAAATATTAAAATATATNTCCTCAGCTGAAAACACCTCACAGTCATAATAAAAACAACATTAGAAATAATTAAATTTTTATTTGTTAATAATATAAATATCATCATGTAAAATTTGTATTGTAGAAATAATTCAATTCCTAATGATAAAAGTTTGACATTTTCGGTTTATCATATGTTTGTTTTAACGTAAACAAATAAACCTTGAGTAAATATTCCAAATACATTTAATATTTAACAAGTTATTAATTTAATAATATAATTTATTTCAAACCAACATACGTATCATGGCATTTATGTTGGCTAGAGCATTGTTCAATCTCTGAATGTCAATTGTTTCATTACTAGAAATGAATGTTGTGGCTATGAGAGAAGATCCACTGAAACTAAAATATAATAAAGAGAAACAATTATTTGACATATCGAAATGTAATTGTTAAATGTTTCATACGGAGAATGAGACAGGGTATCCCAACGCTTCTTAAAAATGACAAAATTTAATGAATAGATTATGAAAATACTCAAATTCGTCTTTATATAATGTAAATATTTTCAATTAATTAGCAAAATATGTAACAAATATTAAAAGTAAATACAGTTCTTTATTTTAGTAATTGGTAACTATACAATTGAACATTCAAAAATGAATACAAAATGAATACTATAACCAAAATTTGTTTTGTAATAAATAAAAAGATATTCCGTAATATTCTAAAGAAAATAAAATTAGACAGTATCCCTATTAGGCCCCACGTAGTAATCATTATTATTATTATTATTATTATTATTATTATTATTATTATTATTATTATTATTATTATTATTATTATTATTATTGAATAATGGTTTATGGGTAACAGCATAATTTATATAACTATGTACTGATATTCAAATATTTTCTGGTTTTCTTTTTTATATTCATTTCTTGCCTTTTTATTGGTTTAAATTTGATTAAATTTAAAATCCGAATTAAGTTAAATATAAGTTAAATATAAATATAACTTTATATTTTTGAAAGATTTTAAAAAGTTTTCTCTTAAAAAAATTAATAACTCTGTAATAACACTTTCTTAGCTTAATTTTTATTCTGAAAAGCTCTTAAACCTTTTATTTGCTTAAATTAATTTAATTATAATTTATTATTTCAACTTTTTAAAATCATTTTAAAGCATCTTTAAAAAAATACTCAAACTTTACTCCAAAACTAACAAAAGATCAGACTGGCAATTTTGAATTTTGTCACTGACTAAGATTTTAATTGAAACGTTTTTTGTTAATATTGTTGAAGATGTCTTTATACCGAGAATTTTCCAACAGGATCCAGATGTAACCTTTTGTTGCGTTCCTGAGTGTATTTTCAATGTATATTTCTTTGTATACATTACAGGTGGTGCAGTAGAGAACGTTAATTTTCATATTTTCAACACAAATTGATCTTAAATAATATATGACTCTTGAATGTAATTATTTCATAAATTTTACCTACAGTCTCTTTACGTTTAAATTTATTTCTAAATAAAATGTGACATGACCTCGGATATTAATTGTTTATTTACATTTATGGACATCAATAATTTCGAAAAAAAATTTATAATTAATTTAAAGTGTAAATGATTTGCTAAATAATTTTTTTATTCTAGTTCCTAATGAATTGGGCATTAACTATCTCAACAAAAGGGGGGGAGCGTTTTGAAATAGTTTGAAAATTCTTGACAGATGATAAATAATTTTCAAAATTATTTGATTTTAACAATACAATAGTGATATTTGTGAAAATAAATTTAAAAAATAAAAATCATTCATAGAAAATGAGCTATTAGAAGATAAAAAAAAGTTAAAAGTTGTAAAAATTAAAAAAGTCTAGTTTTTTATTATGTCGTAAATTATGACAGTTTTTTATTAAGATATACTCGGATTATTTTAACTATTGTAATTAAAAATATTTTTGGGTGACAAATTTTTCTTGACAATTTTATTAAGGGATCCTTGAACCTTTCACCGTGGAACGGGTCAGAAACAGCTTAAAAATTTTTGATAAAATTAATAGACATAATAATAATAACAAAAATAATAATAATAATAAATTTTATAAATTTTAATTTCCTTTCCCTTTATTTTCATTCGGTAATATACCAATAAAAGTTTATTTATTTTTTATAGAAAAAGAAATTCAAAATTTCCATAGTAAAGGATATAGTAAAGGATATTAACGAATTTACAAAAACGCATATAGCAAATAAAAACTAACTTCAAACTCGTAATTCGAATTGAATTTATTGTCATATTAATCAAAACTTTTTCTAAATTCAACTGGAAAATTGTCGTTTTGTTTTTGTATTCTTTAGTCGAAGAATTCGAGTAATTTTCGTTCCATGTTTCATTGAGAAAATAAATTTGGTAGGTATTGTTAACATCAGCCGACACCGAAAATAGGTCGGATGCAAGAATAAAAAATCCAAACGAACTTATTATATGAAAAAAGAATTTCATTTTAATAGCAAAAAATAAAGAAATCTATGAGCAATAGAGAAAAATCTAAACTCTAAAATATAAATATGAACAGTTTTAAAAATAAAATTACTGTATTAGAAACACATCAAATATCAATTGCAAATCTCTACATCTCTACATTCACTTTATATAAACTAGACAGCACACATCCAGATTCCATTGTTAAGTGTATACATCATTTATATAAATTATTACAATTTTTTGTGTGTTTTTAACAGAAGATAACATTTTTATATTGATGACTAACATCACTATAATAATAATAATAATAATAATAATAATAATAATAATAATAATAATAATAATAATAATAATAATAATAATAATAATAATAATAATAATAATAATAATAATAATAATAGTAATAATAATAATTATTATTATTATCATAATTATAATCATTAATATTATCATTATTATTATTATTATTATTATTATTATTATTATTATTATTATTATTATTATTATTATTATTATTATTATTATTATTATTATTATTATTATTATTATTATTATTATTATTATTATTATTAGTATTAGTATAAAGTGATGATTTCTTGATAGCACCATTTATTATTTAAAACAATCAAGTGATAATTTAAGCCTTTTGCTGCGAATAATGTATTTAATGAAAAAATTTTCGATTATAAGATAGTCCTTGTCAATCCTTGTCAATTGACAAGGAATATTTTATAGTCAAAATTTTTTCATTAAATACCTTATTCGCAGCAAAAGGCTTAAATTATCACTTTATTATTATTATTATTATTATTATTATTATTATTATTATTTTTATTTTCAAATGAAAGATACAAACTTAAACAGTATTTGAAAATTATTTACTAGACAACTTCAAATAAATTACAGAATTACCATAAATAGTTGACAGAAATAAATCACAAATTCGGAATTACTATTTGTTTATTTTTGAACCACCATGACACTGTAGATACTGTAGCAGTTTTGTAGTCTTTACTGTCAGTGTGGTTCATTACTCATAAATTACGGCAAGTTGTCTTTGAAACATTTTGACGGGAATGTTTTTTAAGCTAAAAAATAGGGGTTAGCAACAATGATGTTTGAGTAAAAAATATATTTTTTTATATTGTAATTTAAGTGTGACATTCATTTTGTTTCAATGTTTTTTATAGAATCTTTGTCAAGATAATGCAAAACTTTATTGGATTAAAGGAATATAGTTGTTATCCCATTTACAGGAGTAAACCCAGGTTGGGAGTTTCTAAAACATTTGCTTGATAATTTTACAACAAGTAATTTAAAATTTATAGTATTTTTCGTTTCTGTCCTAGGATGAGAGAGAATATGTCGAAATATATATTATAAGTGATATTCGAGTGATCTTTTTCTAATATTGAAACCAGTGCCACATTTGTAATTGTTATAATTTATTTAAAAATTATACTTACAATATTCGAAAAAAAAATTTAGGAATCAGTTAAGAGAAGCAGGAATTCCATGAATTAAAAATTATTCAATGATTTAATTAGCTTTGTGTTATAAATAATTTTGTTTGTTTACGAGTGTGTATCCTATATCATAATATTGTCTTGTTTGCACAGAATAAAAGCATATAAATAAATCTTACTAAGGTTTTTTCTTTACATTTTCTCTACAACTCACAGCCATGTTTTTTAATAAATTTTAAACATTGAAGTTTTAAAATTCTTTTATTCCATGCAATATTTCTACATATTAAATCTTTTTATGCATACTTTATTATATGTTGTGCTTGTGTGTTAAATTAATTTTTTCTTCCACTTCCTAACTTTCTATAGTTGTGTTTATTAATAAATTTCAAATTCTGCATTGATCGTGTTCGAATCTTGATTATGAATTAGAATGTTATCGGTAGAATGATCACTGTCAACTGAGGGAAGGAGCGAATATAAGCGGGTACTATAAGGAATTAAAGATTATGGTGTACAAAATGAATGATGTGTTTGTGCTTGTATTGATGTATTTGAAGTGGTACATAGAAAACTAATTCGTAAAATTATATAAACGTAAAATCATGTTATTTAAGAATGTAAAAGATTATTAAATTTAATAAACATTTTTTGTAATTTTGTTGCAGTTTCTTTAGAGTGGGTCAGAAATAAATTTAAACATACAGGAAATTGAGTGCAAAATTGATAAAAAAGGAAAAATTTATTTAAAATGAATAAATATAGTACAAAAATTAATTAAAATTCGGGAAATTTAAAAATTGACATAGAGAGATTAGATCGTCTGCTTAATTATATTGTTTTTATGAAAAATACTGCTTATCTAATTGCTTTTACTGAGAGATGTTGTGTAATTTAATTATTTTAAAGGAGAGAAACCTAAAAAAAGAAGTGATTTTAATTTGCATTAAATTTTATTAGATAAGATTTATTCAAGAAAATAAATAGGAAAAGAATGCAATGTTTTTGCTTCCAGTCTAATTTTAAAAATTAAAATATTTGTTAAATCTTGGTAACAATTATTAGACATTAATTGTACATTATCTGACACTTCAAAATACATAAAAGTTTTATTTTCAGACTTACTAAATTCTATTGAATCGCAAATCTTGAAATATTCCACAATAATAAAAATGGACTTGAGCGCAAACTCATATAAAAAAAATATTGTCCTTTGAATAAGAAATCTGATCCCGGGCGTGGACTAACATATGAGTGATATTTCGAAGAACATTATTTTACGATATTTATGTTTCTAAACTGCCATTTCTTAGGTCATTTTTTTTATAAACACATCCATACTATTTTGTTTTAGTAATTTTCAATTTATATTATAATTTCATTTTATTTTTATGTATTTGTAATAATATATCTTTGTATACAAAGTTTACGTATTTTTCTCTAAATAATTCACACATACCATCTAATAACAAGAACTCTTTGAAAACCATTCACTGGTAACATACTGACCGCAGACGTTTGAGGAAACAGTTTAGGAAAACGCTGGAATCTGAGAAACATATGTTTTGTAAAATGAATGACCCACTGTATTATTTATAGCCTCACAGTTGACTAATTTTATGATGGGACTCTTATTTAATATCCTAAGAGATGATATCTACACAGTGGCTCTTATTTTTTTTATATAATAACAATAATTAATAATTAGTGAATACAAACTCGGAAAATTAAAAAAAATATTTACGTTATATTTTGATTATATACTATTAATTAATGATTTAAAAAATAGTTTTTTTTTGACCGAAAACATGAAGAAAAATCGCCCGGCAAGTGGTTAAATGTGTATTTTATACCTTTTATAACATTAAATATATTCAGATAAAGTAAAATGAATTTGAAATTAAAAAATAGTTCTTTCTTGTTAAAATTAAAAAACTTCATAAATCTCTTCGATTTACTTCAAAATTTATATCTTTCATCTTTAAATGTAAAAATGCTTCCTATTAAAAAAAAGAGATTTCCCAAATTTATAATTATCTCAATTTTTCTTGAATTTTATCAAAAAAAATTCAAATAAACAAAATTTACTGCTAAAAAATTAATTGAATAAAGGTTTTTTTTTGTTTGAAAAATACAATTAAAGATTGTTTTCCATTCAAATGAAATCATCTAAGTGAAGACGGTTTTTTTCCGACATAATTTTAAAATGAAACTGAAACACTATTTAATTATTCAGTAGACATACATTTATTAAATACAGCAAATAGTTAAATATTTTTTTTGTCACAATAATCCGAAACATGTGATCGGGCTATATTGACAACGAAGATGCTTGGTTGGGGGTTGGTTCCGTTTCAATAAATGTAGCAACCTTTTCCAAGTATTGTAAGATAGTTGATTATATTGAAATGGTGTAAAATCTTGACTAATCTGAAAATATGTAAAAAATATTTTAATTGGCATTGTGAAATTAACTATATTTATAAAATAATAAACTTTTATAAACACTTTCTGCGGTGTATGTACATAGGCCACGTCAACAAATAATGTGAATAGAAATTCATTTAGCAAATGGAATACTGCATTTCATCGTGCTACTTATATGCAACTCACTATTACATATATAAAACATATTATTACATACATACATAATTTTAATAGATGAGAGTTGAAAATTTTGGTTAGGTCACAAATTACATATAATATTTTTTCAAAAATAACTAAATTTGCATAGCAAAGGGTTAAAATAAAAGATTTCTCAAATAATCAGTTTTGGTACAGTTTCTAAACTTTCGGCTAAATCATCAGTATAATACCTAAAATGAAAATTCGAGGAAATAAAAATGCTTAAAACAAAGAATTTCAATAAAAATTTCAATTTGAAACTGCCAAATTTATCGTAAAAATCAAAAAAATGTTTAATTTTGCAAAAAAAATCAGTACAAATGTTAAGAGGATGACAAATGTCTCAAAATTTTTGTATTTATTTTAACTTTCAAAATGTCAAATTACAAGACTCGAATTTAATTTTCATAAAAATCAAAATTCACGTTTTTATTTTCTGACAATTTTCTGATTTCTGCAAATATTTTGACTTCTAGCATTATTCAAAATTTACTTAGAATTCCTTTTGAATATTAAATTTATAATTTTTAAATTTATTGTAGAAGTAAAAAATAGTCAAATAAATATTATGCTTTGAAATATGCATTTTTGTATGACATGTCTTTATAGTACAGCTTATGTATTTAGATTTGATGTAAAAAATGGACTTAAATAATGAAAAAAGTTTTCTGTTTATCATATTTATTTTTTGGTTTCACCCTTGATATACATTTTTTATTCAATAATTTTCATATTAATATTTGTAAGACTATAGATCAAAACAATACACGATATTTCGGCACTGCCTTTATCAAATGTGCATGACCATTACAATTTTAACTATAAAATATGATCATTAATAGTTTGTTTAGAATTTTTATTTCTACAGTTTTTATTTAGTTTTCTATTTTTTCATGTGTATTTTGTTTTCAATATTATTATTCTGAAAATGAGTTCATAAGAATCACAATACTTTAACAAAGTACACGACATAAAAGTGTCAATAATCGTTTGACTTAATTGTTGTGTTTAAATAATATTAGAAAACAGCAGAATTGGATTCTAAAATTATATAAATATGGTTATTATTATAAATTATTTTCATTATTTTTATTAAAAAAATTACAATAAAAATTATTATAAATAATATTATAATTATGGTCCTAATTTTATTAAATTCAGTAAAAAGTGTAGAAAAATTGGTTGAATTTTTAATGAAAAATGGTAATTCAAAATCCTTTTTATTAATTATGGTAAAAGAGATTGTCGATAAATTTATTAAAAATCCTGAGGATTCATGTTTGAGAAAATCTGTGTATAATTTTATTGATATAAGGGAGTTGTATAATAAGTTACATAAAGTAAATAGTGAGTGTCAAGGTGATGAGCCGAAATTTGTGTTGGTATTACCGTACTTAGAAAGCTTTACAGATTTTAAAGAAAAATATAAATTATAAGATTTTGTATTATTAATAAGTCTATAACTCCGGTTGAATTGCGTTCTGATTTTGTTTATCAATTTACATGTAATGGTTATAATACCACATACACTGGATATACTTCTCAATCATCTCTGTATTCGAGCTCATGAACAATATTAGTAAGCACAATAAGGGATGCATGATAAAAATAGGTTTTTAAAATTTTTATTATAAAATGTCAATAAATACTGTGAACGTGAAATTTGTGAAGCGTTATTGATAAAGTCACTGGATCCGAAAATTATTATGCAAAATGATGTGAATACTTGTGTTTTAAATGTTTTTAAATAGTTTTTTCTAAATTATATATATATATATATATATATCCAGACGAAACTGAATATTTAATGGTTCAATATAATTCTAAATACACTGAGTTGCTTAATGATTTAAGCGGGAAAACATTTTCCAGGGTTTTTGGAACAAAAAAAACATAAAAAACACAAAAGAAACTCTTGGATTGTTGTTGTTTCTAATTTTATTAGGTTATTAAATTAAATAATTTTTAAATTTCAATATTTTAAAATCGTCCTCTTTATATATATATATATATATATATATCTATATATATATATATATATATATATATATATATATATATATATATATATATATATATATATATTTGTTATAAATTAAAAATTATTTATTATTTAAATTATAATTTTTATAAATTTAAAATAGTAATTGGTACAATGTCATTCGACAATCTATAGATGGGAAAATAAACATTACAACTGTAGGTAGGGAGTTGATACTTAAGGCAGGAAATGATAATTATCAGTGTAGATTCTACACTATAGAAAGAAGCTTAGAGAATAATAAATAAGTAAAAGTGTGTAAATTTCCAAATCAAATTAGAAAAAAAACCAATCAGATAGCTAAAATTATTTTTGTCGAAAGAGGAGTATTGTATTTAACATTATTTAGTAATATTAGAAAACGACAGAATTTAATTGTGTAATATAATAAATATATTTTTTAAAGTATAACATTATATTCTTTTCCAGACAAGTTTATCAATATTTAGATCCTAATGAGTTCTGGTAAAACATATTTAACATAATATTTTAATAAATATTTTTCAATTAATTATTTATTAAACTTAATTCAGATTTCTATTTCTTTCATAGAATTTTCTATTTTCAGTTATTGTCAAACTTAAATTATTTTATTAATAGTCATTTTTAATTTTATTTTTTAAACTATTTTTCATTTATTTGCTTGTATCTTTTACCTGAAATAATTAACATAGTGGGTTTCATAGTTAATATAAAAATGAAAACATTATTTATGAAAATTAACAAACCGTCTAAGAATAGATATATTTTCTTTAAAAGTCTTCTGAAAACACATTGTTTTTATTTGAATTAATTACTTTACTTTAAATTAATAATTAATTTTCTTTAGCTTTTGTGTTAAGCTTTTTACCATTTTTTTCGATTTAATTAACATTTTATTGAAAAGGTCCTAAATTAAATATAAACTTTTAAAATTAAATATAATATAAATTAAATATAAATTAAATATAAACTTTTAAAATAAGAAATTTGATAAATTTTCCCTGTATTATTATAAACTGACGATTCAATTTTTAAAAATATGTTACGTACACTATCACATATTTTGTTTTAATATCCCGTAAAATTTTCGCATTTTTAATATTGTTAGGTTTTAAACTTTATATTTGCTAGTGTCTGAATATAAATTTTTATTAATTATTATTCACCGGAAAATGCCCAATCTTATTTTAAGCATGAAAATTAATTAACATTTTAACGATTTAATTAACATTTTATTGAAAAGGTCCTAAATTAAATATAAACTTTTAAATTAAATATAATATAAATTAAATATAAATTAAATATAAACTTTTAAAATAAGAAATTTGATAAATTTTCCCTGTATTGTTATAAACTGACGATTCAATTTTTAAAAATATGTTACGCACACTATCACATATTTTGTTTTACTATCCCGTAAAATTTTCGCATTTTTAATATTGTTTTACATTTGCTAGTGTCTGAATATAAATTTTTATTAATTATTATTCACCGGAAAATGCCCAATCTTATTGAAAGCATGAAAATTAATAAATATTTTTTATTACTTGTACGTTTTATTTAATTTAAACTTTTCAGATTTTCTTCAATATTAGCTTTATTTATAAAGAAAATATTACAAATCTTTTGAACTAATTTTAGAATAAGTCTTTTTTCTAATAAAACAGATAATAATTAATTTTCTAATTAAATATTCGTAAAATTAATTATTTTTGAAAATTTCAACTACAGATTTAACTGAAAATATTAATATTTAATGTAATCTAAAATAATTTTATTTTCTAATTTAAAAAAGGAATTGAATTGTAAAGGTTTCCAACAACTATGGAAAAGCTTAGTATGAAATAAAATAATTTAAAAGGAGATTTAGCATAATAAGCACAGATGCAAATTTTTCAATTTTTGAGTCACGTTTTGCTTTGATTTCTTCTTTTGGGATAAAATTTTATTTTATACATTTAGTAATTGAAAGCTATTAAAATATTTTTAGTAATATAATTTTAAAAAATTTTATTTAAAATTAATATTCATTATTATTTATTAATTATTAATTTGGTTTTACGAAATTTTGTTTTATTTAAAAAATATCCAACTTTGTTTTTTTTTATTTATCAAATTATCTTTGTTTTTCGAGTAGAAATAGCAAATAGTAGACTCTCGATCATCCGGACTTCTCGGGACCGGCTTTTTATTTTACCGTCCGGATAACCCGTTTTTCGCATAATCGATATTCAATACAAAAAGGACAAGAAGGACAGAACAAATAGAAAATAACAAAACTCAATTATTTGTATTTCATAAAATATTGCATATTATAATTTATAAAGGAGACAAAATTATTAAATTTAATAACTAGATTTTTGTTTTTAACAATAGAGAAAATTCGATTAAAATGATTTATAATTATTTCTTCATAAAATCTGTTATTTTCATTATTTTTACCGGATATCTACTGGATTGTAATTATCTTACGGTTCAATATATTCAATTGACTTTTCAAAAACCCAAACAGCTTCCTGATTCGAAATTTTTTCCATGTTAATGCATTTCACCCTCATAATCTTCTTCCTTATCATAATAACCATTTGGTACCAGTTGAGCTTATAATTTCTTCATCTGTTAAAATTTTATTTTTCATATCTTCATCACTGAAAATCCATTCTTTAATTAGTTTAAATTCTTGTTAGATCGTCAGAGTTTCATTCTCAATTATTTCTGATACTACTTCTTCATTTAATTTATTTTTATTCCGAGGGCAAAGTTTTACAAATAGGATATATGGTAATTCACCATATGATTCCGATATTAAATCTTCTGCCTTCATGTTTATTTCCTTTAAACCATTAAAAGGTAAAATCTCATTACTACCCATTCTCTTTAAAATTTCTGAAATTAACTTTCTTCGATAACATGTTTTTAAGCTAGAAATTTCACCCTGGTCCATTAGGCTGTATGAACGAAGTGGCATTTGGTGGTAAATATTTTATTGTTATTATCAACTAACAGAACTGCCTTTTCAGTTAAACCTAATTCTTCTAAATATTATTTTCACACGTGGTACAAATTCTATTTTATACCATGTTGTCATCAAGGCAGATATTTGCGATCTTGTCATAAACATAAGTAATTGCACTTATCCATTTTTAAATGCTCTTGGTTTTTCATATTTTCATATTACAAAAAAAGGGAGCTTATGAGTACCACTTGCATTTTAACACAAACCAACTGTAATTCCTTCTTTGTTAGTTTTATATCCGCTCGTTGATTTTTCAAATATAGAAATCAGAGTAGTCCGAGGAAGTATCTTTATAATTCAGACCGTTTTTGTTCATGTTGCTGTACTTGTTCTGGTTTTAACCCTTCTGATTCTATGTACTAACAAAATTCTGTTAACAATCTTTCTGTTGAATCACATTTAGCAGATATTTTCTCTCCATGTATATTTACTGAATGAATTCCATGACGATTCTTCCAATTGATCAACCATCCATCACTAGCACCAAATCCATCTTTTTCTGAGTTATCATTATTGATATTTTTGTTTTTACACTCATCAAAATTTTCATCAATCATTTTCAAGGTCATATAATTATTAAGTGATCTGGCGGGCTCACACTTTTTTTCATCCCAAAAGTTATCGTTCCCATTATCCGAATTTATTAATCGATAGCTTATTTTGAAGCTTAGTCTAAGACCTTTCAATTGAGCCATAGAAGGTATCATCATCATTAACATCGGCAAAGTTATTAAAGTTTTCCCGAGACCATTTTTCAAGGTCATTTATTTTTTTCAAGGTCATTTATTTTTTCAAGGTCATTTTTTTTTTCAAGGTCATTTACTTTTTTTTTTCAAGGACATTTATTTTTTCAAAATATTTATTTTTTCAAGGTCAAGGTCAAATTTGTAATAAAAGGTCAAGGTCAAATTTTAAACAAAGACATGACTCATCAAGGTCATTTAAACAAAGACCATGACTCATCAAGGTCATTTCAAGGACGCGTGACTCATCAAGGTCATTTCAAGGACGCGCGATTCATCCAAGGTCATTCCCAAGGTCATATGACTCATCAAGGTCAAGGTCAAGGTCAAGGTTATTTTTTTTAATTTAATTTTTTGTTTTAATTAAGTAATCATTTTATTTTCAAGGTCATTTAATTTTCAAGGTCATTTAATTTTCAAGGTCAAGGTCATTTATTATTATTATTATTATTATTATTATGATTATTATTATATATAATCTATCCGACAAAATATTCTGTCCCCCTATGGGTACTGCTCACAAAGGTACAGCTCACACTCAATATGTCGTAAATTATTTTCAAATACAAAGTATTATTATTATTATTATTATTATTATTATTATTATTATTATTATTATTATTATTATTATTATGATTATTATTATATATAATCTATCCGACAAAATATTCTGTCCCCCTATGGGTATTGCTCACACTCAACATATCTCAAAGGGCATTATTATAATTATTATTAAATTCTGACCAACTTAAATCAATGAATTGGTAGAACAAATTTATATTACGTTGCGGTATTTTAAAATTTAAAAATATTTTAAAACTTATTTGACACTAAAGTTTACTTAATTAACAAAGACATAATTATTGCACATGCTTTGCATAAATATTATTATTTTTTAAATTTTCAATATTTTCTTTTAAAGTATTAACATGCGCGGGAGTTATTATTATTATTATTATTATTATTATTATTATTATTATTATTATTATTATTATTGAAAAATCTAAAATATGGTTTACACACACCCAACCCATTAACAATTATTATTATCAATATTAGTGAAAACCTAAAATATTTTCTACACACACATCCAACCCATTAAACTTTATTATTATTATTATTATTATTATTATTATTATTATTATTATTATTATTATTATTATTATTGAAAAATCTAAAATATTTTTCTACACAACCCATTAAACTTTATTATTATTATTATCATTATTATTATTATTATTATTATTATTATTATTATTATTATTATTATTATTATTATTATTATTATTATTATTATTATTATTATTATTATTATTATAATTAGTCAATAACCTAAAATAAATTTTACACACTAAGTTATGGGTAGAGAATTATTATATGTTTGCAGTATTCTGTGTTTGCTTTTATAGGAAGTTGTCAATAAGGAGCGATAATTTTACACATACATTCTATATACACATACCTAGTCTATCCGACAAAATATTCTGTCACCCTAAGGGTAATGGTCATAAAGGTGCTACTCACAAGGGTAATGGTCACATTCAACATGTCGCATGAGTATATTAATTAAAGTTAGTAAATAAAACCTATCACACATACTATTTAAACGATAAAAATCAAGACAAGAGAGGACAAGATAAAGTTTATGCATTTAGTATTGCCAGGCCTAATGAGCAGTGACCAAATATCTGTGCCTGAAAGACACGGTGGATATTTGTTCGCGTCCACAAGGGTCGTCTGTGCCTCCCCCAAGTGGGGTCAGAAGCACCTGGGCATTATAGCTTTCCGTACGGAACATTACGCCTAGCATGGGTAGTCAACTACCAGCACATTCGAAACGTATAATTTCAAAATACATGCGTCATTGGCACTATAACCAAATTAATTAATGTTTTCACTAACACAAATATATATTTACAGAGGCCTCCCACTAGTTGGATTACAACCGCCCACCACGACGATCAGCTTGTAAATATATATTAATTAAGGGATTAAGAGGACCCACCCAACCCTATTATATTTACAAAAGGTTTCTGCTGGTAATCTATCTCAAAATATCATCTCCATCGAGCCATTTGATAGTGATTTCATGGAATACATCTTGCAAATTGGACATATTTCTTAGTTTCTGTTGCTGCGTCAACTATCATTGCTAAAATTTATATTGATTTAAAAGCAATTAACTTACATTATCTAACATTTTATCATCACAGGCTTGATAAATTAGGCAACTGTTATTTGTGGTATACTTTATCAATATCATTTCCCACCATAAAACACAGATACCTAAATATAATATATATATTTTAAAGAATTAATTCATGTCTTACATTAATAATAATATTCTTCAGGTAGTACTTTACTTAATTGCTAAAACATCGGTTTTCCCATTTTTCTTGACATTCGTTGAAAGTTTACATAATTTAAGTAAACATTCATGTTGAAGGACACCCACAATCAGCTAATTCATTTAAAAAAATCCAGAACATAAGTCATTTAGTGTTTCACCATTTAGTTCATCTTCTTCATAATCATATAATTCATGTTTTAATAATAAGAAATTATTATTAATAATAATTATTTTTAATAATAAGAAATCTAAAAACTATAACTCCTTTAGTGTTTCAACATTTAGTTCATCTTCTTCATAATCATATAATTCATGTTTTAATAAAAAATCTCTAAATCCAGAACATAAGTTTTTTAGTGTTTCACCATTTTGTCTTCCTCATAATCCAATAATTCATGTTTTAATAAGAAATTTCTAAATCCAGAACATAACTCCTTTAGTGTTTCACCATATTGTCTGGTTCATCTTCTTCATAATTCATTTTCTTCATTACTAAGTAAAATAATTAAAATATTATAGTAAATTCTTTATTTACTTACTTTATGGATACTAAAACGAAAGAAATAAAGTTATATGAAAAGTTTATTTAAATAATTTAAATTTAGTATTTAAAAATATTTAAACAATTTAGTTATTAAAGCATATTTAAACATTATTATATAGTATATTTTTATATAATATAATTTTATGTATTCTAAATTTATTAATAAATACAGTATAATTTTATATAATATTATAATATTATGTACACTTATATATCCTTCATTTAATTTTTTAAATTCGAAAATTTTTAATGAGGATTCTTTGAATTAAAAAAAATATATTGTGTTAGTATTTCCAGGCAGAAAACAACGAATTCAATATTTAAAATCTTAATTTTCATGTTGTTAGGTTGGTGGCCAGAAGTTAATCGCCATCTAATCGTTTGTTCTCAATTTCGCTCATTTTTGTTCAAAACATTCAGGAGAGTTGTTATCTGTAAAGTTTCTTTTAGCTCAGCTTTGTTAAAACACTCACGGTATTCTTGAAAGATGTGACACTGGAAATAAATTAACAATGGGTGGTCATCCATACATGTTGTTAGTCTGAGCTGTCGATTTATTTGGAAATAGGTATATTAAAAACATTTACGGTATCATTCAGTAAAATAATATAGTATTTTTTAGTTAATTTATAAATAACAGTATTTTGATATATCAATAAAGACCATATACTCCTAGTCTATCCGACAAAATATTCTGTCCTCCTATGGGTATTGCTAGCAAGGGTAATGGTCACATTCAATATGTCGCAATATTAATCAGTTAGAAATTCTTAGATAATTTAGTGAGATGATCGTGAATATTTAAAATGTAACTTTACACTTATTTCGAGCAACTAATTTATTGGTTAACTTTGTAGTCATTTAAAGCAAAAGGTATTCATCTAATGTTCGTTACAATAGTTAATAATATGAGAAAAACATGGTCATTATTCATTGATAATTTTAAATTCTTTATCATTTGGAGTAAATTTGTTTGAGGCAAAAATAATTAAAGGAGTAGAAATACGGTTATCATATAACCAAATAAGGTGCTTATTAGTTAGAAATATAGGGTTATAATTCTTTTCTAATTTAATTAGATGATCATTGGGTGTAATATATCTTTGCGAGAAATTTAAGATGTTTGAGTAACCAAAACAGGGATATTTTGTACGATAAATTTATGAATATTGGTTAACTTTGTCATTTTTAGTCATTTAAAATAATATTTAGCAAAGGTAATTTAGCAAAATATCATTGAAAGATTTATCCATCCGATAATAATATTCCTTCAATAGATTAACTGATATTCAACCGATTTAATTTCTAGAAATCTAATTAAAATCATAAAATTCCTTCAATAAAGATCAATTTTCTTTAGCTGTTGTCGATTTCCAACTTTTAAGTCAATATTTCTCAAGATTTGTCACTGATGTCCCCACAATGAATAAAATAACTTCTTAAATAAAATAATTTAAAGCAATAACCTTTGATATCAATCCCAATTAATTCTAAAGATTTCAAATATTTCATTGTGAAAACCAAGTAAATTGATCATTAACCCTAAACGACTTAATAAAACAGTGGATAATTAATAAAAAACTGGTTCTAAAACATAAATCTCAATTATTGTGCAATAACATTCATCACAACCTAATAAACGATATAATTTCACAGGAACTATTATTAATTCATAGCTAAATACTGACTATTTCCCTTTAAAATTTTACCAATAAGAACATTGTCGATTTAAATAGAGATTTCAAACATTTCCACCTCAACTGATCCCTCACCAAATATTTCTATCATTTTAAACACCCCCTTAAAAATCATCTATTACCATCTTAACCAACCGACTTTAATATATCAGACCTTTAATATATCAATTCTCTTAAAATCCATAGAAAATTCTTCAAAAAATGAATTTTATTTAATTGTTACAGACATCTAGTATCTAAATTCATGTAGTAAGAACCCATTAAAAAATCAAAATTTACTAAAATCAATATTTTCTACAAATCTTTCACCACATTTACCATCAAATACCTAACTAGAGATGATAATATCTCATTGATTGATCATAATTCTTCATCGATTCAACTAAATATAGCCATTATAACATGATATATCTTTCAAACTAAATCATAAATTTCAGTATATTTTACATTAATTTTCAAGTAGATTTCAAATATATCATCATCGTGAAAAAATTAGATGGTTTCAACTTTAGATTTTCAATATTTTAAAGTTCATCATTGTGTAAATATTCTTAGAAAAATATATGAAAAATTATTTAGTCAAATTATTATTACAAAGTCATCATCATCATCAAAATTAATTTTTATTTAAAATTTAAAAACAAGTCAATAAAATATAGCAAATTATCAAGAAATTAACTAAATTTGTCTTAGAATTAACACTAAAACCTTAAATTTTTAAATATTCTTTCAATTAACATGAAATTCACAAAAAATGTTAGTAAAATCCCGCTAACTCTAAAAAAATTATCAATGAATTTTTTTCATATTTTTTTATGAAATATTTGAATTTTATGAAATAATTTTTAAATAAATGCAATTAATATATTTCCATCTTATCTATACCACTTCTCGCTATATTTACATTTATTTTCCATTAATGAATAATTCAAACACTTATTTTCACCTTTTCGAATTTCATTATTAATTTATCATAGAATAATGATGATTCTTACCACCTGAGAATAATATTGTTAATTTTAACTCTGTGTTATTAAAATTATCTTTCGACTTTACGCTTCTTACCATTTTAGAATAAGATTTTTTATCAAAATTTGTGTTAATTTGACTGATTCAATTTGATGGAGTTATTGTTAATTCGTTTTATTATATATACTCTGAGTTTATCCGACAAGATATTTTCTCCCTCTATGGGTACTGTTCACAATTGGTACTGGTCGTAAAGGTACTGTTGTGTTTTAATGATTTTATTTAGGCAAATTTTTGGTTATTATTTGGCATTAAATTCATTGATAATTTTTTAGAGTTAGCGGGATTTTACTAACATTTTTTGTGAATTTCATGTTAATTGAAAGAATATTTAAGGTTTTAGTGTTAATTCTAAGACAAATTTAGTTAATTTCTTGTTAATTTGCTATATTTTATTGACTTGCTTTTAAATTTTAAATAAAAATTAATTTTGATGATGATGATGACTTTGTAATGATAATTTGACTAAATAATTTTTCATATATTTTTCTAAGAATATTTACACATTGATGAACTTTAAAATATTGAAAATCTAAAGTTGAAACCATCTAATTTTTTCACGATGATGATATATTTGAAATCTACTTGAAAATTAATGTAAAATATACTGAAATTTGTGATTTAGTTTGAAAGATATATCATGTTATAATGGCTGTAATTAGTTGAATCGATGAAGAATTATGATCAATCAATGAGATATTATCATCTCTAGTTAGGTATTTGATGGTAAATGTTGTGAAATATTTGTAGAAAATATTGATTTTAGTAAATTTTGATTTTTTAATGGGTTCTTACTACATGAATTTAGATACTAAATTATTTCAATGGAAGGATGTCTGTAACAATTAAATAAAATTCATATTTTGAAGAATTTTCTATGGATTTTAAGAGAATTGATATATTAAAGGTCTGATATATTAAAGTCGGTTGGTTAAGATGGTAATAGATGATTTTTAAGGGGGTGTTTAAAATGATAGAAATATTTGGTGAGGGATCAGTTAAGGTGGAAATGTTTGAAATCTCTATTTAAATCGACAATGTTCTTATTGGTAAAATTTTAAAGGGAAATAGTCAGCTATGAATAGTTCCTGTGAAATTATATCGTTTTAGAGGTTTATTAGGTTGTGATGAATGTTATTGCACAGTAATATTATGTTTTAGAACCAGTTTTTTATTAATTATCCACTGTTTTATTAATGGTTAATGATCAATTTACTTGGTTTTCACAATGAAATATTTGAAATCTTTAGAATTAATTGATATCAAAGGTTATTGCTTTAATTATTTTACTTAAAAAGTTATTTTATTCATTGTGGGGACATCAGTGACAAAACTTGAGAAATATTGACTTAAAAGTTGGAAATCGACAACGGCTAAAGAAAATTGATCTTTATTGAAGGAATTTTATGATTTTAATTAGATTTCTAGAAATTAAATCGGTTGAATATCAGTTAATCTATTGAAGGAATATTATTATCGGATGGATAAATGTTATTTTGCTAAATTACCTTTGCTAAATATTATTTTAAATCACTAAAAATGAGAAAATTAAGCACTATTCATAAATTGATGGCACAAAATATCCATGTTTTGGTTACTCAAACATCTTAAATTTCTCGCAAAGATATATTACGTCTAATGATCATCTAATTAAATTAGAAAATAATTGTTACTTTATATTTCTAACTAATAAGCCCCTTAATTGGTTAAATGATAACCATATTTCTATTATGACTCCTTTAATTATTTTTGCCTCAAACAAATTTACTCCAAATGATAAAGAATTTTAAATTATCAATGAATAATGACCATGTTTTTCTCATATTATTAACTATTGTAACGAACATTAGATGAATAAATTACCTTTTGCTCTAAATGACTACAAAGTTAACCAATAAATTAGTTGCTCGAAATAAGTGTAAAGTTACATTTTAAATATTCACGATCATCTCACTAAATTACCTAAGAATTTCTAACTGATTAATATTGCGACATGTTGAATGTGACCATTACCCTTGCTAGCAATACCCATAGGGGGATAGAATATTTTGTCGGATAAACTCGGAGTATATGGTCTTTATTGATATATCAAAAATACTGTTATTTATAAATCAACTAAAAAATACTCAAAAATACTATATTATTTTACTGAATGATACCGTAAATGTTTTTAATATACCTATTTCTAAATAAATCGACAGCTCAGACCAACAACATGTATGGATGACCACCCATTGTTAATTTATTTCCAGTGTCACATCTTTCAAGAATACCGTGAGTGTTTTAACAAAGCTGAGCTAAAAGAAACTTTACAGATAACAACTCTCCTGAATGTTTTGAACAAAAATGAGCGAAATTGAGAACAAACGATTAGATGGCGATTAACTTCTGGCCACCAACCTAACAACATGAAAATTAAGATTTTAAATATTGAATTCGTTGTTTTCTGCCTGGAAATACTAACACAATATTTTTTTTTAATTCAAAGAATCCTCATTATAAATTTTCGAATTTAAAAAATTAAATGAAGGATATATAAGTGTACATAATATTATAATATTATATAAAATTATACTGTATTTATTAATAAATTTAAAATACATAAATTTATAATATTATATAAAAATATACTATATAATAATGTTTAAATATACTTAAATAACTAAATTGTTTAAATATTTTTAAATACTAAATTTAAATTATTTAAATAAACTTTTCATATAACTTTATTTCTTTCGTTTTAGTATCCATAAAGTAAGTAAATAAAGAATTTATTATAATATTTTAATTATTTTACTTAGTAATGAAGAAAATGAATTATGAAGAAGATGAACTAAATGGTGAAACACTAAAGGAGTTATGTTCTGGATTTAGAAATTTCTTATTAAAACATGAATTAATGGATTATGAGGAAGACAAAATGGTGAAACACTAAAAAACTTGTGTTCTGGATTTAGAGATTTCTTATTAAAACATGAATTATATGATTATGAAGAAGACAAAATGGTGAAACACTAAAAAACTTATGTTCTGGATTTTTTAAATGAATTAGCTGATTGTGGGTGTCCTTCAACATGAATGTTTACTTAAATTATGTAAACTTTCAACGAATGTCAAGAAAAATGGGGAAAATCGATGTTTTAGCAATTAAGTAAAGTACTACCTGAAGAATATTATTATTAATGTAAGACATGAATTAATTCATTAAAATATATATAATATATTTAGGTATCTGTGTTTTATGGTGGGAAATGATATTGATAAAGTATACCACAAATAACAGTTGCCTAATTTATCAAGCCTGTGATGATAAAATGTTAGATAATGTAAGTTAATTGCTTTTAAATCAATATAAATTTTAGCAATGATAGTTGACGCAGCAACAGAAACTAAGAAATATGTCCAATTTGCAAGATGTATTCCATGAAATCACTATCAAATGGCTCGATGGAGATGATAATTTGAGATAGATTACCAGCAGAAACCTTTTGTAAATTAAATATAATAGGGTTGGGTGGGTCCTCTTTATCCCTTAATTAATATATATTTACAAGCTGATCGTCGTGGTGGGCGGTTGTAATCCAACTAGTGGGAGGCCTCTGTAAATATATATTTGTGTTAGTGAAAACATTAATTAATTTGGTTATAGTGCCAATGACGCATGTATTTTGAAATTATACGTTTCGAATGTGCTGGTAGTTGACTACCCATGCTAGGCGTAATGTTCCGTACGGAAAGCTATAATGCCCAGGTGCTTCTGACCCCACTTGGGGGAGGCACAGACGACCCTTGTGGACGCGAACAAATATCCACCGTGTCTTTCAGGCACAGATATTTGGTCACTGCTCATTAGGCCTGGCAATACTAAATGCATAAACTTTATCTTGTCCTCTCTTCTCTTGATTTTTATAGTTTAAATAGTATGTGTGATAGGTTTTATTTACTAACTTTAATTAATATACCCTTGCGACATGTTGAATGTGAGTAGTACCCTTGCTATCAATACCCATAGGGGGACAGAATATTTTGTCGGATAGATATACACCCATGTTAAACAAGGTATGTGTATATAGAATGTATGTGTAAAATTATCGCTCCTTATTGAAAATTTCATGTAAAGGCAAACACAGAATACTGCAAACATAACTTAGTATGTAAACCATATTTAAGGTTTTTTCACTAATAATAATAATAATAATAATAATAATAATAATAATAATAATAATAATAATAATAATAAAGTTTAATGGGTTGTATATGTATGTGTGTATGTAAAAAAAAAATATTTTAGGTTTTCACTAATATTGATAATAATAATTGTTAATGGGTTGTGTGTGTGTGTAGAAAAATATTTTAGGTTTTCACTAATATTGATAATAATAATGGTTAATGGGTTGTGTGTGTGTGTAAAAATATTTTATGTTTTTCGCTAATATTTGCAATAATAATAATAACAATAATAATAATAATAATAATAATAATAATAATAATAATAATAATAATAATAATAATAATAATAACATCTTTCGCGCAGGTGTTAATACTTTGTAAGAAAATATTGAAAATTTAAAAAATAATAATATTTATGCAAAGCATGTGCAATAATTATGTCTTTGTTAAATAAGTCAACTTTAACGTCAAAAAAAAAATTTTTAAATATATTTAAAATACCGCAACGTAATATAAATTTGTTCTACCAATTCATTGATTTAAGTTGGTCAGAATTTAATAATAATGATAATTTTAATAATAAATAATAATAATACTTTGAAATTGTATTTGAAAATAATGTGAGTATTACCCATATGGGGACAGAATATCTTGTCGGATAGATTAGGAGTAAATATGATAATAATATTCCCCGCGCACGTAATAATAAATATTAATAATAATAGTAATAATAATAATACTTTGAACTTGTATTTGAAAATGTTATGAACTGTGGAGATGATGAATGTGTTAATAAATTTTAGTTTGAGTGTATATTTAACGAATAATATTTAGAATTTCTTTGTTAAAGTTTTGTCTTGAATATTTTGATCAGTACCTTTGTGAACAGTACCCCTGTGACTTGTTGAGTGTGAGTAGTACCTTTGTGAGTAGTACCCATAGGGGGACAGAATATCTTGTCGGATAGATTATATATAATAATAATAATAATAATAATAATAATAATAATAATAATAATAATAATAATAATAATAATAATAATAATTAAATTATAATAATAATAATAATAATAATAATAATAATAATAATAATAATAATAATAATAATAATAATAATAATAATAATAATAATAATAATAAAACTTAGAAACTAAAAACTTAGAAAATAATAATTATTTTAATAAATGACCTTGAAAAATTAAATGACCTTAAAAATTAAATGACCTTGAAAATAAAATGACCTTGAAAATAAAATGATTACTTAATTAAAACAAAAAATTAAATTAAAAAATGACCTTGACCTTGACGAGTCATCATGATGAGTCATATGACCTTGGGAATGACCTTGACCTTTTATTAAAAATTTGACCTTGACCTTGAAAAAATAAATGACCTTGAAAATAATATTTTGAAAAATAAATGACCTTGAAAAATGGTCTCGGGAAAACTTTAATAACTTTGCCGATGTTAATGATGATGATACCTTCTATGGCTCAATTGAAAGGTCTTAGACTAAGCTTCAAAATAAGCTATCGATTAATAAATTCGGATAATGGGAACGATAACTTTTGGGATGAAAAAAAGTGTGAGCCCGCCAGATCACTTAATAATTATATGACCTTGAAAATGATTTTTGGTAAAATGTTAATAACTTTGTCAATATTAATGATGATGATACCTTCTATGGCTCAATTGAAAGGTCTTAGACTGAGCTTAAAGATGAGGTATCGTCCAATAAAATCCGTTGGTGGGAACATTACTTTTGGGAAGAAAAAAAGTGTGAGCCCGCTGGACCAATTAATAATATTTTGAAAAATAATAATAATTTAACTTTGAAAAGATGGTGGTCATCAATTGTTAATAACATTAAAACTATTAAAGATATATACGATACATATAGCTCATTCGAAAGGTCTTGGACTGAGCTTTAAGATGAGGTATCGTCCAATAAAATCCGTTGGTGGGAACATTAATTTTTGGGATGAAAAAAAGTGTGAGCCCGCTGGACCAATTAATTAAAACAAAAAATTAAATTAAAAAAAAATAATTGACCTTGACCTTTTATTAAAAAAAAATTTTCCTGGGGGGGGAGGGGGTATATGTGGTCTAGCGGGCTCATGGTCTGGTGGGCTCACATCCTACTACTTATTATTATTATTATTATTAAAATGATGATTGCTTGGTAGCAGCATTTATTATTTAAAACAATAAAATGATAATTTAAGCCTTTTGCTGCAAATAATGTATTTAATGAAAGAATTTTCGACTATACGATAGTCCTTATCAATCTCCTCTTGATAAGGACTATCGTATAGTCGAAAATTCTTTCATTAAATACATTATTTGCAGCAAAAGGCTTAAATTATCATTTTATTGTATTATTATTGTAAGATGATATAATAATTTCCAAAGAATTACTTACATAACCAGGTCACTAGACCTTTATATCTATTGAATGATGCGGGAATGCTTGTATAACTAAATTAAGTAAGTATGTTTGTCTTCTGTGTCAACAGTATCACTTAAACTAATAATTCTCCCTTTTGTAGATTACGCAATTCAATGTATTATAAATAGTATAACGATTGTGTGTTCCGGTTAGATTTTTGTAGTGAATAAATATTTCTGTGAAACTATGTCTTTTTCTAACATGGCGACCACGATAGGACTCCAGAACTATATCAAGCCACCTAATCAATTGCTGCCAAATGGTGATTTAGAAATTTTTATTTTGGAATTGAAGAGATTTTTCGAATTCACTCAACAACCGCAAGAAACTCAAGAAATTTTTACCAAGGCCTTTCTGTCGGTAGAGTTGATCCAGAAATATGAAGAAGTACAGAGCGATTATTCAGGCTATGAAGAAAGATTAAGAAAAGCGTTCGAGCCAAGGAAAAATCTAGCCATGGATCTAGACGCAGCTTTAAGATATCGAAAAGGAAATGACTCGTGCACCGAATTTTTCAATAAAGTGGAAAAGCTCGTCGACAATGTTCTTCGACACAAATTAACAAAACCGGCATTAATGTTATTTTTAATGCAGAATGCAATGGAAGATATGGAAACAAAAAAAGAATTGAAATTAAGAGAAGTTAAATCAGTAGATAAGGCCAAGGAAGTGATATCAAGAATGGAAGAAATTCAAAAAGAGCTTTCAAGTGAGCAATCATTAGCTTCTCTACATGAAAATAAATCATATGCGGAGACAGTCAAAAGTCCGAGAAAAACTCAGTTGTACCAACAGAATAAGACGCCAATATTTTCTAACTCTAGAACCAATGAGGCCGCGAACTTCAATATGCCAAATAAAAGTGACTGGAAGAACGGGACCAGGCGATTTAAACTGCAGAGATGTTGGGCGTGTGGAGAGCAAGGACATATTCGAGCAGAATGCCCAAACGTAAAATGCTCTCAATGTTCCAAAAATGGTCATTTCAAGCATCAATGTTGGGACATCAGAAGAAATTCAGTTAAAACAGAAGCATATTACAACGGAAGAAATTATGATAGAAACCAAAAACAATTTGGATCCAGAGGACAATATCAAAGCAGAAACCAATCTTCAGACAGAGGACCACATCGAAGACAATGCAATGCGATATACGACTACGAATACGAGGAAGGAGAGCTGATTCAACAGGATGACATGCAAAAAGATTGCGAACAGCTAAAAGGGGAGGCTCCAGTTTCAAGGGAGTTGCTAGGAGCCATAAATTTGGTTTAAGTAAGTATATTGTTGACACAGAATGTTTGAATTTGAATGCTTGTGATTTCAAGATTTCCGTAATGAATGATTGTGAATGTTTTGACTTTGAAAATTATTTTGAATATAGTTTTTATGAAATTAATAACAAAATTGATAAGATTATGAGTATCGATATAATTGATAATAAAGTTAATGAAAATAAAGAAAGACCTTTTGCACCTAAATTCGTTTACGAAAGAATGAATGGCAGACCTAGTGTAGGTATTTGGCTGGAAAATAAAATAAAAGTTGATTGTCTTTTGGATACCGGGGCTAGAATAAACGTGATTAGCGAACATGTTGTTAGTAAATTAAAGATGCGTGATAAAATAGGGGAATCCAATATTATGGTTACATGTGCAAACGAGAGCACACTTAAATCATAGGAACAATATTACTAAAAGTGAGAATTTCGGGATTAGAATTGGTAATAAGATTCTTTGTGGCAAATAAGATTAACCCGAGCGTAATTGCAGGCGTAGAAATGATGAATTGTTTTGATATTAAATTACAGGCAGTAACTAAAGTAAAATTAAAAAATCAATTAATGAATTTAGAGGAAAACAATTTGAAAGGAATTATCGACCCAACGATTAATAAATTACTTAAAGAATTTTCGGATATATTCATGAAAAATAAATGGGATGTAGGAAAAACACAGTTAATTAAAAATAAGATAGTTACTAGAGGTAGCCCAGTGACAATTAATCCTAGACGTCAGCCGATTCATATTGCTCACAAAATACAAGACATGCTAAAAGACATGGAAGAAGCAGTAATTATAAAAAAATGTGACTCGGTGTGGAATAGCCCATTGGTATGTGTGTTAAAAAAGAATAAATCAGATATTAGAATATGTTTGGATTTTCGGGCACTAAATGCAATTACGGAGAGACCTCGATTTCCAATACCAAATATTGAAGAGATGATGGATATCCTAAATGGAGCACAGATATTTAGCACTATCGATCTTGGTAATGCTTATTATCAAGTGGAATTAGAAGAGGAATCAAAAATAAAGACTGCATTTTCAACAAAAGATGGTCAATATTGTTTTAACCGAATGCCTTTTGGAATTGCAGCTGCCCCAGCAACTTTTCAAAAATTAATGACTCAAGTTTTGGGTGATCTTAATTGGAGAGAAGCAATTGTTTATTTAGACGATATCCTTATATTTGCAGATAATGAAATCGAACATAAAAAAAGACTAGAAAGAGTTTTTCGAAAGATTCAAGAGGCTGGTTTGAAAATAAGCTTAGAAAAATGTTGTTTTAACAAACTAGAAATAAAATTTTTGGGACACATTATAAATAAAAATGGTATTAAGACAGATTATGAAAAGATAAAAGCAATGCAAGAATATGAAAAACCAAAATGTATTAAACGTTTAAGAAGCTTTCTAGGCTTAACAAATTATTATCGAAAATTTGTTAAAGATTACGCCAAGTATGCAAGACCATTAGAAAGGTTATGTGGGTCTAACAAAGATAAACTTATATGGACTGAAGAATGTGAAACAAATTTCAACACGCTAAAGAAAGCGTTAACGTCTACCCCAGTACTAGGATTTCCGGATTTACGAAAAACCTTTATTTTAGATACAGATGCTAGTTTCGATACGATTGGGGGAGTGCTTTCGCAGTTGAGTAGTAATGGACAAGAACAAGTTATTGCATATGGATCAAAGACAATGAATAAGCACGAAATCGGTTACTGCATTACGCGAAAGGAATTGCTTGCAATCTATCATCTTACTCAGCATTTCAAACACTATCTATATGGAAAAAGATTACTTTAAGAACCGATCATAAAGCTATAACCTTTATGATAAATACAAAAAAGCCAATTACAGCACAATTCCAGACATGGATTAACTATTTAAGTGGGCTAGATATCAAATTAGAATACAGAAAAGGAGAATTGCATGCTAACGCAGATGCCCTATCAAGGAAAGACTGTACTTCATGTAGTCAGTGCCAAACAGTTCATGAAAACGCCAAGGTAGATAAAAATAAAACTAAAATATTGGCCATAGAAAATATGGACCAAGAAATAAAAGTAAATAATGAAGGTATAATTTTTAATATACATAAAGACTTATGTCACGCAGGGGTAAAAAAATTTACGAATATGCACGGAAAAATATGAAAATGAAAATTAGTGAAAATGAAGTTAGAAGAGTGATTGTAAATTGTGAACAGTGTCAGAAACGGAAGACGTGGACAAGACGAACAAAAGAACCGCTGATTAAACAGAGTACAGATGAAGTTTTCAAAGAGATATTTATTGATTTCTGTGGACCATTTAAGAAAACAATTCATGGAAAACAATATATTTTAGCTATAATTGATCAATTCAGTAGGTATATATCATTGACGGCAGTTGCTCATCAGGATGAAAGACGACGGCAAAGATTTTAAGAGAAAATTGGATTTTGAAATTTGGTGCCCCTAAAATAATTCACTCCGATAGAGGAAAAACATTTGAATTTCAACTCCTTTTAGAAGTGTTGAAAACGCATCATATTACAATAATATATTCAAGCCCATATCATCATAGTACAAACGGTTTAGTTGAGAGGCAATTTAGAACTATAAGGGATGCAATTGCAATTACGTTAAAAGACAAACGCCATAAAGATTGGGCAGAAATATTGCCAGATGTGGAATTTATGTTAAATGCGACGATACAGCAGACAACCGGATTTTCGCCCTCTGAAATAATATTTGGGCGGAATATTTGTAGACAATGGATGGAAAAAGAGAATTTGGATATACAAAATAATGATGCTAATAATCGGAGAAGGGAGATCGTGGAGGGAATTAAACATAAACAAAACATAGAAAAGAATTTAATGACACAAAATTATAGGAATTTTGAAGTTGGAGACCAAGTATTGGTTAAAAAAGAAAATACTAGAAAGATGGATGAACGTTATGAAGGGCCTTATGAAATAACTGGAAAACGACATGACAGAAGCTATGTTCTAAAGAATAAGCAAGGCAAAGAAATAATTCGAAATGTAGAATGGATCAAAAGTTTTAAATGGAGGGGGATGTAAGATGATATAATAATTTCCAAAGAATTACTTACATAACCAGGTCACTAGACCTTTATATCTATTGAATGATGCGGGAATGCTTGTATAACTAAATTAAGTAAGTATGTTTGTCTTCTGTGTCAACAGTATCACTTAAACTAATAATTCTCCCTTTCGTAGATTACGCAATTCAATGTATTATAAATAGTATAACGATTGTGTGTTCCGGTTAGATTTTTGTAGTGAATAAATATTTCTGTGAAACTATGTCTTTTTCTAACAATTATTATTATTATGTAAATAAAATTAAAGTATTGTTTGGATTATTTATTATTAACTAATAATACAAGAAGTCAAGTTGAAATTTAATCTGAAGCAGTAAATTCATTTCATCATAAAACAAAACATTTTTTTATTGATTTTATTATAATTTCTTTATAATTTTTATAATTTTTTTATTATGATTACTTGGAAATATTCTTATGTTTAGGACAAATTAATAGCGAGTTTCTTTGACATAAAGAAATTCCATTTAAAAATATACAGAAATGAAATTAATGTCGAGCAAGATATTTTACAATAAAGTTTCTTTGATTTCTTTATATACAATTTATTTTATTAATTTTTTTTTCTAAAAATATTTTATTACATGACACTTACAAGTCAAAAAATACCTTATGAAGAAACGCATAAAATTATAAGCGATAAAAATATTTGATTATCAAATCACATAATTTCCTGTAAGAATTTTAATTTTCATTATTTACATAAAATAAATATGAGATAAATAATTTTGTCATTTTGATAAAAAACGAGAGGACGAACAAAGAATAAGACTTCAAATTTTAAACAAATAAGGTATTTAAAAGTATTTTTATTTAAATTTTAAAAATTTAAATTTAAAAGTTAATCATGGTAATATTCGTGTGATTTTGATATATTGAAGCAAATTTTGTCATTAGTTTCAGTTAACAACAATTTTGGAAATATGGAAAGTGATTGAGAACCAATTAGTAGATGAGATCCATTACCAAACGGACATATTTAATTCATTTTCTGGGTTCTTGATTTCCCATAGTGTTGACTGATTTTCAGTTTATATCTGATTCCATGTGATGAAACCTTTCAAATAAGTACTTCCCTAAAGTATTAATTTATTATCGAAAGTACAATGCATAAGATCTGAGTCTTGACTGATTTTGCGATCACCGACAAACAAGGTTAATCATTGGCGATATTGTGTAGTCTTGCTTTTCCGAGCACATGGAGGTTAGATATCCATATTCTACCATCTATACCGTATAAAATATTCCCAGGATTATCCACATCACCAATCATTTCGTCATTTTCATCTGTTGACAGTGTTGTATCCGATTCATACGATTTTGCACCTAGGATCCTCCATGTGTGAATCACATAACGCTTAGGCGATTGATAATAATGTAATCATATATATGCTAATGTGTAATCATCGGATGTTATGATCGCAAGTACTATTATGTATTATTAATATTTTGTTTAATGAAGTCGTCATTTTTTGTTTTAATGAATTAGTTGATTTCTTCGATTTATCGATTGAGAGTTAACAAGAGCTGTAATATGAGAATCGAGGAAATGAGCGGTCTGGTGTGAGCCGACGAAGACTGTGATGTAAGAGTCTGGAAATGAGAGTGGTCTAATGGTCACAATACTGGATTGATTTCCGTAATCGCTTTTTATAATTTTGAGAGCATCGCAGATTCGCACTCTTAGATTTCAGAATGTTTTCCTTTCTTCGTTGTTTGAAACAACCTCATTACAAATTTATACTTTCTTCCTGATTATAATATTTGTTTTTTTGTTGTTAATTTAATTTTAAGAATTAATTAATAAATTTAATCAGTAAGTTTTAAATTTTTCAATTTCATTTCTTTATATAATATCTTATATGAAATCAGATATGAATAAAACTTTATTTTGTTTATTTATTATATTGTATGTCATCACGGAAAGTCAAATGGAGCAAAGGCTCAATGAATCCAGAAAGGTGTTAAGTAAAGATTTTAGAAATTGAAAAGTGTAAAACATTTAAATTTTTCCCAAAATTTCTTTTTAAATTTATAATCTTTTTTAAATTTAATCTCTAAAGAATATTTGATAGAATCATATGTAATGAAACGCGTTCGGTAATTCGCATGTCAGCACAATTTAAAATTTGAAAAGTACTCATTGAACCTTTTTACTATGTTTGATTAATTAAATATGTACATGTCTTTTGTTGGGGTTCACTTAGATTGCAAGCCAATGTTGGCACTATTTCAGATTTGTCAGTTAATACAATATTACCCGTTTGTATACTGAAATATCCTATCCACTTAAGTATTTTTATTATTTTTTTGCACAAGATTTTCACTTATTTCATTACAATATTCTATAATTTGGCTTTCAATACGAAAAGTATAAATAAATTCAAATTTTCTTAATGACCATCCACTCCTACCTTTTAAATCCATTCGATTGATGGAGATATGGACTTGAAAAAACTATTTTTATATCATAAAAAACATTGATTTCTTTACTGATTCATAGTCAATTTTTTAATAAATGTAATGTCAATATTTTAATTGAATATTTTATTGCAATGTTCCTAGAAATGTTCAAATACGAATAAGTACTTTTATCAATGTAAATTTCTTTTGGTGGACCAAATTTCAAAATCCATGAATTTAACACATTGTTGACTCTTTATTTTAACCCTTTAGTGCCTAACGGTACTTAAAAGTCTTGCTGTTATTTTCTTCTATAATTTAGTCATTTGAGCATAATAAGACTGCTACTGTCTGTCGGCACTTCGTTGGAACTATCTCGCAGCGGTGAACTGATATACACACTTGTCGTGGTTATTGATTCAGTAGTTGTGATGTATTAGTTGTAGAACATTTGTGAAATTTTGTGTGAAAAAATGTGGCCACTAAAGGGTTAATGTTTCCATCAATGTGGAAAAATCAGTAAAATCAATAAAAATAGGTATGGAATTTTGTCATTAAATCTAGTGTTATATGTTTTGAGTTTCTTAAATTACACAAATCTTTCATTTCATAATACGTCAAAATTTTTCAACAAAACTGTTAAAAATAATTGCATATTTATTTGTGAAATGTCGACCAACTGTCTCTTTGATTTTTCACAAATAAGACTTTTCATTGTGGGATGGATGCATTCCTAGAAAATCATAACGGAAATTTAGTCATTCAAAGTGAATTCTGTACAAATCATTTAAATTACAAAAGACTTATTTTTCAAACTAAAAATGAAAAGTTTCATAACAAAGTATTTGTGAACATGGAGTTAAATTTCTAGTAATACTGATTTGGGTCTTTTTAACTTTAAAATTAATTTATTAAATAATATTTTTTAATAACTCTCAGTGACTTTAAAAATTAAAATAATCTCATGAAATATTTTTATTCATTATAGATATAATTTATATTATTTTTTATTATTGAACTTTCAGTCGATTTAAGTTTTTGGAGAAAAAGACAAATTTTTTTTTAAAAACAAACATGTTGACTTGAAAAAGTTTTGGATTGTTAAATTATAAAATGAAAACTCAGTGAAAAATGTTATATTTTCAATTATTTTAAATTAGTCTGGCAAGTTAGATATCATGACGAAAACCTTAATTTATTCTTCAATTATTTTTTTATAAATAAACAAAATTTATTTTAAATAAATTTTAAAATGAATTTTTTAAGAATAAATTTTATTCTAATTATAATATTGCTTTATTTAATTAATTAAATTAGAACAGACTAAACACAATAATAATTCAAATTGACTTTAAGAAATAATTATGACAGATTAAAACAAATCATTTTCGTTTCACAATACAAACAAATAATACAAACAAATCGAATTTAATCTATATTATATATATGTAATTTAAAAATATATAAATATACAAAATATAATTCCTTTTTCATCTAATTTCTTTATGTAAATATTTTTGTACATTTGCAAACTATATTTTCACAAGATATGTTTTTTACTTTTATATTTAAAAATGTTTTTAAAAAGTTGTATTCATTTTCATTATGAAAGAAAAGGAAGCATTAATTTTTATAATATTAAACTAATAAAATTAATTTTTCAAAATTTAATATTGATTATTTTATTATAAGAACTTCTTTCAATTTTCATCTCTGACTTCTATTCAGTTTACATTGTATTTATTTATCAGGAAAATTCGTGACTATTCAAAAAAACATTGAAATCTTTACTGATTCATAGTCAATATTTTCATAAATACAATGTCAATTGATAATTTTAAGTTAATATGAATTGTTGTTTTGAAATTTTTATTAATGAAATAAAATAAAATAAATATATTTCTAAAGAAATCCAAAATCTTTTAATTGAACTTTATATATATATATATATATATATATATATATATATATATATATATATATATATATATATATATATATATATCTTATTAAACAAATATTCTTTAATACGTGTATGTACAATAGGAAATATACTAAGACTGAAAAGGTTTTCTATTTTTACAGTTATATTTTGTTTTGTTTGACCCTTTTAATGTATACTTCACATCCTGGCCTTTATATACCATGAAAAATATCTCTAAATTGCTTTTAATTTTAAAATGTTGTCTTTCACAACAATGGGTTACTTGTTCTCATGATTATGTACATAAAACTAAATTATATAACGATTTCGTTTTTAATAAATAAGTAATCCGGAACATACTTTTGGTAATATTGTTACTAGCACCCCTGCCCAAACAAATTTATATCTACATTTATTGAAACATTTTTAAGTCTTTTTGATTCTGAAAGAGTAACGAATGAATATTAGATTAATTTTTATAATAATAATAATAATAATAAAACAATAAAATGATAATTTAAGCCTTTAGCTGCGAATAATGTATTTAATGAAAAGCTTTTCGACTATAAGATAGTCCTTGTCAATCTCCTTTTATTATTATTATTATTATTATTATTATTATTATTATTATTATTATTATTATTATTATTATTATTATTATTATTATTAGTATTATTATTATTATTATTATTATTATTATTATTATTATTATTATTATTATTATTATTATTATTATTATTATTATTACTATTATTATTATATAATTATTATATTATTATATAAATGTGTCAATTTTGATTTTTAAATCCTATCTTTTGAAAGTATATTTCCTAAAATTTTCTATATTATTTTAATTGTTATTTTTTTAATTTATTATATTTTTATATATTATCAGTTATTCTCAAAGTCAATGACAACAGATCAAATTGATGATTTCATTGATTTCTTCTTTAGTGTTGAATTTTGGCCGTCTGTTTATGATGAGAATTTAATTAATAAATGCTGCTACCAAGAAATCATCACTTTATACTAATACTAATACTACTACTAATAATAATAATAATATTATTATTAATAATAATAATAATAATAATAATAATAATAATAATAATAATAATAATAATAATAATAATAATAATAATAATAATAATAATAATAATAATAATAATAATAATAATAAATAAATAAATAAATAAATAAAGATTTTCTCAATAATAGATTAATAAAAGTTCTTTGGGTATTTTTATTTATTTTAGCAGGTAATTTAAAACTTTTCTGCAAATATGATTTGAAGAGAATTCTAGATATTTCAATGCAAACTATTAAATTTTAAACAAAATACCAATTAAAATACATTATCAATAGTAGAATATTTATATAACTAGTAAAAACTTATTTATTGGAAATTATAACTTTAAAATGATCATTTCAGTCGATATTGTGAGTGTCCAAAACGTAATAAAAAATTTTTACAAAAGATAAATCTTGTTGTTTTTGATAATTCGTGTTATAGAAATATCACATTTTGAAAAAGTTATTAATTAAAGTTATTATATTATGTTAATTAGAAACGATTTCTCCCACTATGTAGCAAACCATAATAATATATTAACCGACATATAAATTGAATCTACATAGTTAACATTTATAAATTAAAACAAAATAAACATTTTTAACCACCAATCAAATTGTTACCTTGCCATTGTAATTAAAATCTTTTACAGATTCATTGAGATTACCGAACATGAGAACTAAACTAATTAATAGAAGAATATGCATTTTATGAATATATTTTTCATGAGATAAATTGCATTTATATACACTTTTCCGATTTTCTGTCGTTCAGCAATGATTGGTTTATTGCGCCCAGAAGAAATTGCGGCTTCAGTTAGACATTGGTGATTAATTTATTTGATATTATTGTTACATGTCTGAAATGATGAAAAATTAAATTAATATGCCTTTCACGAGTCAAAATCAGTTCAAATGCAACGTATTATTTTAAAAAAAATCTCTTTTATACTCATTAAACCTTAATTATGTAAAATCTGCCTGAATTTTAAAGGCTGTCATTGGACTTGTTAATATATTCATTTTATATTCATTTTAGATTTAATAATATATTATATTATAAAACTAAAATAATAAAAAAAAATCTCCATTTACTATTTGATTTTTAAAAGGGAAACACTTAGAACATCAAAAAATTACATAAAAAGCGTATTTCGTCAGAAAATAATACTGTTGGGTTTTTAATTGAAAGTTGGTTCTCTTTCTGACTCCTCGTGTTCTTTTTCAGCCAAATAACTACAAATCCAACACAGAATACTTTTTATTAAATCTTTATTACAATTACAATTTGTCACTATTTGCACTTTTCTCTCTAGATACCTTTCACTCAATAAGGTAGAAAAACTCAAGGGGTAATCACCTTTTCTGGTTCGAGTCTTACATTGTTTGAATTAATATGTTTCTCTTTCTAATTATTTCCGGATTGTGCTTCTTTGCTTTACTTTTCTCTCTTCGACCAAATGTCGGCTTGTTCACTTCTGAGCTCTCTTTTTATGCTATTCATAATGAGGCCAATTATCTAGAAAATTGCTCTAAATTATCCTAAATCAATATTTTTGGGTTTCTAATTTGTTTACCCTTGATTAGGGCTCAAAATATTCCTCTTTTTATCTCACTTCTCGGGTCTCACTGCGAATCGGGTTTCCCATGGGCTCATGCTTCCCATTGGCTCGGGTTTTTTATTACAGATTAATTAATTTTAATTAATTTGTTTTTTCGCATTAAACTTTCCCTGTGAACACTTCATTAAATTTTTAGTATAATCTCTGAACTCGTCTATCAATTTGGCGTTCAACCATAACCGATACCCCTGTTTAATATTAATATTTGATTTTTAGTAAATTTTAATTAATTTTGCACTTTTATTGATTTTAACATTATTTGTTATGCTTTTCTTTTATATATAAACTTTTGGTTTTTGCGCTAACCTCAACAAGACCTAACCAAACAATAAACACTATCACTGGTAGCAAAAACACTGAAAAATAACGATGATATATACTTCAAATATAGAGTTTTAAAAATTGATTATTACACCAATCCCTCGATTTACGCGGTAGATACGATCCAAGAAACTAACGCGCAAATCGAAACCGCGTAAATAGAGACTTTAAATTCATACAATAATGATAGATAGGTTCTAGAAAATAAAAATCTGCGTAAATCGAGACTTGGAATTCATATAAAGTAAGAGGATAGTTCCAGAAACTCGCGTGAAACGAGGCATAAAATAATACAATTTTATTTAGAAATAGATTTAAAAAATCGACATTTAAATTTTAAATTGTAAAATTTATAACATATTCATAGTTAAAAGGTATATTAAAAGGAATAATTGTAATTTAATTATCCCGCCTCCTACTACTATATTCTAATTCAACCAATTTTTTATTTTTGGTTGGCTCGAAATCGCTACTATCATCGAATTCAAATCCAGCAGCGAGGTCTTCTTCTCGTCTTATTAAATAGTCTGTAACCAATTTTTGTGTTTTGTTTTTTTGAAATCTTTGTAAATTTCACTGTATTGCGCGCAAAGGCTATTAATGTCTCGCCTGAAATTTAACAGCACGGTCAATATCGGGATCAGTGGCCAAAACCTTATTTTCTAAGTTACTGACCAATTGTAAAATTTCAGAAATGTCTTTACTCGTCAATTTATCTGGTTTATTAGTAATATCACTATCATCGCTACTTTCAACATTCTCTTGTTCGTTTCTTGACATCATATAAATCAATTCTTCTTCATCTATTCCTTTTCAATAAACAATTCATCGATGTCACTGAATTCTAAATTATCAAACCCTTGTCCTAACGCTTTTGTTACATTTAAAATGTCGTTAAATGTTTCATTCCTTGCTGGAATTGTATGATTAGGTTCTCCTACAAGCATTTAAGGTTTGACGCTTTAATTTCTTTAATTGACTAATCCTATATATTTCTCACAATTTAAGACAGTGAAACTTTTTCAGGCTTCTATAATCGTGAGTGACGCATTGCTATCTATTTTATTTAAAATTTCTTCACTATGACCGCCTTATGAAGCACGCCTTGAATATTGAAATAATCCCTTGGTCTACGGGTGGATTAGGGAAGTCGTATTTGGTGGTAGAAATTGAATTGTAATATTTGGATGATGTATATTTTGTGGATGACCGGGCGCATTATCCAAGAGTAAGAGAATTTTGAACGGAAGGTTTTTCTTTTTTAAATAACTTTCTACTTCTGGAATAAAACATTCATTAAACCATTGCGTAAATATTACAGCAGTCATCCAGGCTTTTTTGTTGGACATCCAATGAACAGGAAGATTTTTAATATTTACACCTTTCATTGCTCTGGGTTTGAAAGCTCTATTAATTAAAAGAGGTTTCATCATGCAATCTCCTGACGCATTACCACAAAACATTAAAGTCACTCTATCTTTAGAGGCTTTAAAACCACTTGCCGTTTTCTCAGTTTTTGCAATAAATGTTTCACTAGGTATTTTTGTTCCAGAAAAGTCCTGTTTCATCAGCATTGAAAGCCTGGTGCGGTGAATAATAATTTTCATTTATTATCTTCAGCAATTGTGGTAAAAATATCTTAGTACTTAAAACATACTCGTCGGCAGAAGCAGCCTCACCTTTATCTTGAGATTGTGTAACGAGTATCTTCTTTTAAAGTTTTCTAACCATCCCTTGCTCGCTGTAAAATCATGTTTTTTCTTCAGATGATATAAACTGATCATTCTCCGTTAGAAATTTATAAATTCTTTTAGATATTTCTTTTATTGCGTTAGTGTCAATTGGTATTCTTTTTTGTGTGTGATCTTCTATCCATATCATTAAGGCTTTTTCAATTTTCTTCATAATGGGATATCTAACGTATGAGGTATATTTAGAACTGATCAGGGATCCGGAGGTGACACTTCTTCTAACAGTTATTTTGTTTTTTTAATTGTGCGAACACTAGATTCATTCAGTTTATATGTTTTTGCAAGAGATGCATAACTTTCACCTTTCTGGAGGGAATCCAGAATTTGAATCTTTAAATTTAAGGAGATTGTGTTTCTTTTCTTCTTTGTTTTTGGCGTATACATTCTTGGGCTAAAAAAATACGTAATTATTTGCGACATAAAGAAAACAAAATTCATAGTAAATGAATTGAATAGTTTTCAAATCTACATACTTTTTAATATTCATTTAAATTATATTACATCTAATTCCGAAATTTAGTAACTTCTATAATCTAAAAAATCAATAAATTTACAGTATAGGAACACACAAATTTATCTGTGTGTAGAAATGTATTGTTCCGAAGTTTATTAACTTTATTATAGGAATTGTGAAGGTGAGAGAAAAATAATTGAACATACCAACACAAAACACATAATGAGAAATGCACGCACATTTATTATAGCGTTTTGTTCCGAAATTTCAAATTATTAAAAAATTATACAGATATTTCTCAGGATACATTGCCTTCTCGTGAGGGTGAAAATCTGACAATGTAAGATTTATTCATTAAATTACAAAACATTAAAATATTTTACAGTGTGTGTGAAGGTAGTATTTCAAATATTGAAGAAGGTCCTTCGACATATTTTGATTTGCAGAAAAAAAATTGCAAATCGTAAATTTAAATAAATTACTTTAATAAATTAATATTTTCATAGATATACAGAAAATGAAGGCCATCAAAAAGGCCACCGAAAATGAGCTGCAGAAAGAAGATTATAAAAATATAAAAAACTATTTCATACATGTACATTTCTTTCCTAATTGTATTAAAAAATTAATGTCTTCTGTGATTAGTTTATTTATTTATAGTTAAAAATAAATACTACTAAATTTCGGAATTGGGTGTAGGAATTGTGAAGGTGAAAGAAAAATAATTGAACATACTAACACAAAACACATAATGAAAAATGCATGAAAAATTTCGGAATTGGGTGTATAAACAAACAAATTCTTGAGCGAAACACGTACACTCCACAACATAATATTTGACGTACTGCACGCGTAATGGAGTGGGTTACAGACGTCTGGTCGTTCAAATGTGAGTAAGCCACCAAATATGTTTGATTTCATTAAAAAAAATTATTTTTTATGACCGCGTAAAAGTGAAACCGGGTAAAATGGGTACCGTGTAATTCGAGGGATTGGAGTAGTTCTTTTTAATTGTGATAATTTATCAAAATCTTTTAATATAGTTTGATAATTTTCCATTCATAATTTATATATTTTTTCAAGAATTAAAACAAATGTGCATTTGATAATCGGATATTAATAAACATTCACTTTCATTTTTAACACATTAAAACAAAAATTAATTTTTGCTCTATACAAAAAATTGTTCTGCATTTTCATAATAACAAAAAAATGAAGATATTTTTCTATTAGAGATGACTAAGATAAATGATTAAAGATTTCATTAAAATTTTTCAATTATTTTCCATCAGACAAAAGTCTGTCGAAATAAATATTTGATACAATCTTTCATAAAATTATAAAATTCTCAATTAAACGGAACGAGTTTTGAAAAATTAGATGAAAATTTCCGAATCACAGAATGGAATATAATGAAATTAAATTCTATTTCTATTAGTTCTATGAGAATAGAATTTATTGAAGTTTTCTAGTAATAATTGGCACCGGAATTGCAAGTGTCAAAACTCCGGCAACTGCACAAAAGCTTCCAACTATTTTCCCTAGAAAATGCTGAGGCACCGCATCTCCATAACCAACTGTACACATCGTAATTATAGCCCACCAAAATGCATGTGGTATACTTTTAATATCTGAATCCCCGTAAGTATTTTCCACGTAATATAAAGCAGATGAAAACAATATTACCAACATTGATAAAGCAACCACAAATAATCCCAGACTTTCAAAGCTTGCACGAAATGTTTTCAGGAGAACTTGTAATCCAGATGAATGTTTTGTCAATTTGAATATCCTAATAAGTTTAATTACTCTCAAAAACGCTAATGATGCGCTATTCTTTGCACCCGAGCAACTGAATGAATAAAGTACATTTATTAAAGTTACATAATACGGAAGAATTGCTATAATATCAACAGTATTTTTCAAGTCTTTAATGTGTGCGTTTTTAGATGGACAGACGACAAATCGGACAACAAATTCAAGAGAAAACCAAGCCGTACAAAATGTTTCTATTAAAAAGAATGAGTCCAGAAAATTTGGGGCCGATCCATCAATGCAATGTGTTTCTTTGAAATCGGGTAAGGTTTCTACGCAAAATAAAACTATTGAAATTAATGTAAAAATCATAGAAACCAGGCCAATAGTGTAAGCTAGCAAACTTGTTTCAGGATATTCAAAAAGAATCCAAAGTTTTTGTTGGTATTTCCCTTTTGGAAGAACAAAACTCTCTTCTACATGTCCTTCTTCTAACTTGTATTTATTGACCACTTCTTTTTCTATTTGAAAAAATTTCAGTTCTTCTAAAAATATATCATCCGGAACATCAAACGGTCTCTTCAAATCACAACTGTGTTGATAATATACAAATATCGCTTCAAATGTCGGTCGATGTCGATCAAAAAAGTATTCATCAAATCTTTTATCGAAATACGATTTGCATTTTTGAGAATCTCCCAATAAGGTTGTCGGGTGATATTCTAGTTTATAAGTGGGGATTTCAAATTTCATGCCACTGACATTTATTTTGGTCGTTTGCGTTTTTGATCCGCTGACGAGCACATCGATTGTTTGAACTGTAATTGATCGAGACGGTGCAAATCGAGGCTTTTGCAATTTTTTCCCGATAAAATCGTATTTCTTCGATGAAAATTTTGATGATGACATTTTGTGATCAGCTTGAAAAGAAAAAAAACACTTGAGATGGAAATTATTTGGAAAATTATTTAGACAACTGCCTTCGAAATAATTACTTTCAAATTTGTAAATAGGAATTTCTTACTTGAAAATTTATAGTTATACGCGAAGCTTTAATGTTGGCAGACGCTATAATTGTTTGAATAGAAAGATTTGATTTTCAGAGAAAATGGGATATATTATTTGACAATTTGAAATTGCATCAGTCAGATTTATAATTTTTTAATAGCTTGTTTTATAAATAATAATAATAATAATAATAATAATAATAATAATAATAATAATAATAATA
>CAUHTR010001077.1:80000-91149 GCA_959609185.1 Schmidtea polychroa
TTTAATGACAACTTTTCTGATTTTCGCTTTATTTAATTGTTTGAGTGTTTTCTAAATTTTTGTCTTTACATTAATTCTACAAAAATCAAAAATGAATTATGAGTAGTATAATATGAGCAGTATTCATCCAAGTCAAATATTCCAGGCTAGCACAATTCTGGACAAAATATCCTTGTTAGCCGAGTGGGAGTAATTTCTATTAATTAATTTGTCTAATTTAAATGTTTTTTATTATTTGTTTTAACAAGTTAACTGTCAACTACGAGAAAACTCACATATGATGATTCATTTATTACGCCAACTACGAGTTAACTTGTAAAACAATTATTATTTTTGTAGTCATTTATTAGACTGTTATTTGAAGATATATGCTAACTAGTAATGTTTAGCTTCTCAGAAGGGTTTGAAAACGAATGTGGCTAATTAAAATGGCTATTTTACTTTTACATTTTTTACTAAAAAAATATAGAAAATAAAAATATGAAATTGTGTATGGCTGCCAAAGTTTTAATAAAAGATTCTTTTAAATTTTTATTTTTGTTAAAAAAATTTAAAATTAAATTTTCAAAAATAAACACAAAAACATTTTTCCAATAAAAATCCCAAAACATTTCTCAAATTATAAGAAATCTTTAATTAAAAAAGCCCAAAAAAATCCTCGCTAATAACACTAGAATATATGGCTAACAGCTTCTTTTGTACATGGAGTTTTCGGACGTTTGAAGGTTTCAATAAAGATTTTATGGTGGAATGAGTATCTATATTATGTATAGGTAAAATGTGTTCTGATTATTTTTTTTACAGTCAAAGATGGTCTCTATCGTTTTTGTATAAACTTTTATACTCTTAATAAAAACATTTATCTAATGTGAATAGGAAATGCGGTCTCAGGATTTAAAGGTCATTTTTCTGCACGTTAATATGTTCTTAGTTATTTTAAATGGATAATTTTGTATAATCTTTTACAGTTACAAGAATAAACCTGCATATTTTATTGTGATTATAGGATGTCATGGTTAAATGAGAATCGATATTCCTACAGTGAATGCTATACAAATATATTTTTGAAGAACTTCCTGAGTACATGGAGCTTTTTAATTTCAAATAAGGTCATGAAAATCTTTGTTGACGCTTTCATGATAACCATTGGTATACATTGATTGCTATGGTGTACAAAGGTGCATGGCTCTTTCAATAAAAGCAATAATATCATCATGAAGATAGAAAGAAATTCGTAGTTGATTAATATAATGAAAAATAACAGACCTTTTTTAAATTTGATCTTTTAAGATTTTTAAAAATATATTTGATTTTCTCAAACAAAGCTCAAAGCATTCCATAGTGTTGTTTAGCTAGTGATTCAAAACTTGGAATGAATCTTCAACTTCATAATTACGAAAAGTTCAAAGAGGGTTTATATCCTTATGAGACACAACCAATTAATTATTTCCTTGTTGCGAGATTCAATCAAAAAATTCATGTTCAATATCTTTCAATAAGATTTGTCGACTTCAATATAAAAACACTTATGCAAACTTTTAAAAATGTAGAATTTTGAATAAAATAATCATTTTTTAATTTGTAGGCCATTTTTAAATTGAGGAAAAATTTTCGACAAATTCTTTCGTGACTTGAGGCCTTGATTTCTACTTTAATTCACTGCTTGTATTCAATAATAAATCTTTTTAGTAGAAGTCATTAAAGAAAAGGGAACATTTTCTCTTGTCAATAGATATACCCAATTGCAGTGGATAGTCACCTATTCAGTGGAGATTTACATTTTTAGTAGATATTTTACTATCCGGTTCTTTGTTGTTCTTTTATTGTTCTATATTAGTCATATTAGTCTATTGTTCTATTATTGTTCTTTTTCATACTTCAGTAAATGAAAGATAAATTGGACTTATAATTGCAGTTTTAAAAATTTACTTTTGTTCAATCACGATAAATAACATCAAAACAATTATTATTAGAAACGGATATTTAAATTAGTTTTAATATTATAAATTTATTTTTATTGTGAAAAAATTAGCTAGAGTTTTTAATTAAAGAAAAAAATGTTTTCATTAATTTTTTAAAAAAAATTTGATTTTTAATCGTGAAAAATATCTAGAGTTTTTTAATTGAAATTTTAAGTTTTTAAAAAATTAAGAGATTTTTCAATTAAAACATATTTAGAGATTTTTCATTGAAAATTTATTTTAATGCTTTATTAGTGAGAAAAAATACTTAGTTTTTTTAATATAAAATTATTTTTATGCTTTTTAACAAGAGTTTTAAATTTAATATAAAAAAAATTAAAATTCCCTCTCGATGAAAATTTTTTTTCCAATTCAAAAAATTTCCTATTTTTCCTCTACTTTAGTTTTAAAAAATTGTAAAATTTAAATTTAAAATTTTGAGCTTTAATTAGTAAACTTTTAATAATTTCAATAACGTTTATATTTTAGGATTTGAATTATTCATTTTGCTTAAATGCTTAAAATTTAAAAATGAAAGATAAATTGAACTTATAATTGCGGTTTTAATAATTTACTTTTGTTCAATCACGATAAATAACATTAAAACAATTATTATTAGAAACGGATATTTAAATTAGTTTTAATATTTTGAGAAATTAATTAACCAATTAACTATAAATTATCAAAACTTTTAAATTAATTAATATTTAAAATAATTTAATTAGTTAAGTTACTTTAAACTTTTCAAATATTTATGTCCATTAAATATGGATATTCTAATAATAATTATTAATAATAGTATAATCGAAAGAATAAAAAATTGTGAATATTATTTTGTCATATGGGCAATGTATTACAATCAGGATCGGCCTTAGGTTATTTAGCGCTCCAGACAAAAATTAAATTTGCGTCCCCTATAAATACCTCAATAACTCATAATATAGTTCAAAAGTATAATTCAAATTATAACAATACTCTTTTTTGTGATTGTGTGTATTTATTAATCTTGATTAAATAACATATTTAAAAAAAAACATTTATTAATTAAATTTCGCCGACTTCTATTAAATAAAAGTTTTGACAAACTTGGAACCTCACAAATATAAAATAGCTACAGGTATTTTTTGAATAATCTATCAAATTTTCCTCAGTCGTCATCACCATTGGTATGTAGATTAGGAGAAGCGTTTGGGTCAACCGATGAATTAGTAATAATAAATTAGTATCCTATAATTAATAATTCTATGATAATTCTATATGTACATTTAATAGTTATAACGACGTAATTCGCATCAAATAAAAATAATATATGCATGTTTTTATTGCTTTACAGAGAATCATTTAGATTAGTCACCAATGTGGTAAATAATATCAGATTATATTCTTTAACAATAATATTTAATAATTTAGGTTGGGATTGTCTAAATCGACAACGAGGAGTGAGATTTGGACGTGATGTGGGACCGCTGTTAAAAATAGTGGCATTAAGAGCAATGTTATTTGATGACCGTTTTCAAGTTCTCGTGCATGTTGGGATAAAAATGATGATAGGGTTTGGCCTGCGTCTGGAGTATGTTTTGATAGTTTTTCGATTGCTGAAGCGCTTGTGGGTGAATATTTTTTTTCGTATCACTGTTTTGAAGGACTCGTATGGATTTTCTGAGTCTAATGCGTCGGCTTTTTGTGAACCTAATTCTGACATTAACTCGTCAGCTATGGCGTCTAACATAATATCTTGTTTAGATTTGGGGTTGGCGTTTGTGCGCGATTCAAAAATGTGGAACCAAGATGATGGAGTGCCACCTGAGTCTAAAATTATCAATTGAGTTCGACCCATGGACGTGAATGAGTGATGGTCGATGTTTGTTTAGGCGCCACATCTTGTCCTGATAAAAAGTACGGTCCGTGACTATTCAGTCCCGCCGTTTCAGTCCCACCGATTCAGTCCCACCGATTCAGTCCTGATCAAATCAGTCCCGACTGCTTCAATCTGTTTCAATCCGGATCCGTTTAAGTCCTAAAGCCTAATTTTGGATGAAACATTGTTACGAAAAGAAAACGAAAACACACTTAGACAAATGTAAACAAAAACATTAATATTAGTAAATATTAGGAATTATTAATATTTTTATTAATTTATTAATTCGCAAAACGTTAAATTTTAACTAAACTAACTGTCATGACTGATGATTTGAAGTCTCAACGAGGACGTAAGAAGTTGGCAGATGAAGGGCATCTTTTCAGCTTCCACAAAATGAGCGCAAACGGAGAAAAGAAGTTCTGGAGATGCGATAATCAGGGACAATGCAAAGCCCGGATTCAAACTGATCTTAACGATGCCATAGTCAATAGAAGTGGGAGTCACAGTCACGGAAGCAATGCTGCTCGAGTTGAGGTGGTTAAAGTTAAAACATCGATAAAGAGGCGAGCCGAGGAAACAATGGAACAACCTGCACAAATCATAAACCATGTCATCCAGGGCATCGATCTAGCAACGATGGATCAGATGCCAAATAAAGATGCAAACAGGAAGGTTATTCAAAGGATCAGAAATAGATTGGCCATGGCTCCAGCGAATCCAATCAACTTAACCGAACTTATAATTCCCGAGGAATATCGAATGTACGAGTCAGTTCCAGGAGAGCAGGAACGCTTTGTACTGGGTGACACAGGACAGGATGATGTTAACCGAATAGTTCTATTTGGACGTGAAAGCCATATACGCTGGAGTCAGCAGATGGATGAAGTGTTCATGGACGGCACGTTCAGTTTAGCTCCACCACTCTTTGAGCAAGTCTTTGCGGTGTTGGCTAAATGTGGTGGATAAGTCTTCCCTGTGCTGTATGCCCTCCTTGGGAACAAGCAGCAAGTTACATACGATAGGTTGTTCAGAATCATTAAAGAACTCTGGCCTCAATTCAATCCGTCGTTCATTTCACTTGACTTCAAAATGGCTGTTTCAAACGCAGTCTGTGCTAATTTCCCTTCAGCTGTTCTCCGAGGATGCCTGCTCCGCTTAATGAAGAACTTTAGAGTACATTTACGCGCTGCAGGTTTGCTTAATCGTTACGATAATGATGCGATGTTTTCACTGCAGGCCCGGATGATCATTGGTATCGCATTCGTCCCCATCGTCAACCTTAGATGTCGCTTTCGATACACTCACAGAAGAAATTCCTGATGAACTACAGCCCATCCTCAATTGGCTCGAAGATAGTTACCTTGGTAGACGCTTTGGACGCAATCGCATACGACGTGCTCCTTCCTTTCAGCCTCCATTGTGGAATGTCTATGATCGCGTTCTAAATAACCAGGACCGCACAAACAATCACGCGGAAGCTGGACATCGAAGACTTCAGACGGAGCTCAACGTTTCTCATCCTTCAATTTGGCGCTTTATTGATGGGCTACGACGTGTCCAGAAGGGACGCGATGTCGTCTACGAGGCGCATGTGGCAGGCATTCCAGCACCGGCAAAGAGACGCAAGTACATACAAGCTGATGATAGAATTTACAATTTAGTGTCCACATACAACGAACGTGACATCGTAGAGTATCTTCGGGGATTGGCGCACAATTTCATTATGCAACAACTTTGAAAGTTTTCATCTAGATATATTTTTTTATATTATTATGTAATTAAATGTTATTACAAGTTACCGGTTTTATTGATATTTTTATTGATATTTTTTATACTAATACTTTGAGAGTTTTTATGTAGATGTCTTTGATTTTGAATATCAATATGTATAACATAAGAGGACTGATTCGGATGGGACTGATTTGACCAGGACTGAATCGGCAAAACTGAAACGGCGGGACTTAAATGTCCCGCTCCGTAAAAAGTATGTGTAGTGATTTTCCAGGTGTTCTGTTATTTTTTATTTTTAGAAACAATTATTAAAACGTTTGTTTTAATATTGATCATTATTTATATTACGTTTTAAATATATCTTATTGCAAATTTTTGAAATTAAAATTTTAAAGATTGTTTTGCAATTATGCGCCGATGCAACATTTACAAATATATAACAATAATATAATTCATTTAATTATCGGTCTAAGCTTAAAGACATTTGTTATTATCATATTATTGGTCTCATTGTGTGTTTGCTTCATTATTTAAGAAATTTCTCCGGACAAAAAAAGACTTGCGATGGAAATAAAGCAGTACACGAAAACGTTAAATTATTAGAATATATCTGTAAAAGTCCAATCGAATTGACTGATGATAAAAATGAACCAAATGAACTTGTCGACAATAATACTCCAATATTCATTCAGTTAGATCCCATTAATAATTATCAAAATAATCAAAATGCCACTCGTCTATCTCGAACTAATTCAAACGAACATTTAATGTTGTTAGCTGCAACTGCAGTTATCTCTAGTCCTTCTAATGACAATAATCTCTCCTCAGTCAAGGAGGAACAAACTACAACAGTGTGACTATTGCATGTTCTGGGATTGATGAAGGGTCGATGGCGGGGATTCCACTCTTTAAGACAAAAAATTCGTTTTCGTTTTTTGATAGGTCTTTCGTGAAATCTGAGGTTGCTGGGACTTGATACAAAATGTTGTTGTAGTGGACAGTGATGTTCATCGTTTTGTTATTAATTAAGGTTGGGTTTTTGGATTTTGGAAATAGAGGGATAAAATGATATACATTACATATACATTATATATAAATTTTAAAAATGAAAAATGTAAAATGCCTTTAAGACAATAATAGATATAATTTTAGCTTTTTTAGAGAAGAAGATTTACCTTTGTCAGTTCTGACACCAATTGTAGGAATATATAACTAATTCGTACAATATATTGAAAGCGACACCAAATTGGCCGATCATATATCTGCTTCAGCAGTCAAGGCCTCCATGAAACCTTTGATACCTGATAGAGCCATTGTACCAAGATTGTTGATGAGTTCAGCTTTGATCATACCGAATCTTTATCCGGCATAACTTTAATCATTAACTCCTTTTGGGTATCCACGACTGATTGTAACGAACTTTTTCACTAGCATTGGAAATCAATCCTCTATGGAGGAATTATTTGTTTGAATAGAAGGTGTTGCTCATCAAGCTCATCAACTGAGAGATCTCAGCTTGGAAAGCAAAGGTTTCAGCTTCTCGAATGTTTGACATTTTTTTAATAGATTTTAATAAGAATTAACGGTGGCGATGTTCGAAAGAAGGATGAATGTTATTTTTTGAATATTTAAACAATCATTTTAATTTAATTAATTGAATAATGTATTTTAAATTTAATTATTAAATTGATATATTTATTAATTTGCAAGTCAGAGGCACTACACCCCAAACTGTATGTCATCGTTTTATGTCGTTTCTGCATTATATTTTGTTTTATTTTTTCTCGAGCTCGAATAATTCTAATTTTTATTTGGTATATTTACATTATTTTCTTCAAAATAACCAATATTTATATTTCCTTTTAAAAATTCATTTTAATTAAAATCTGCATTGTTTGCTAAAGTATTTTTTACATTATTTCAGTGATCTTGTACAGTGTCCATTTACCAATGACCAATTTCATAGATTCTGGTTGAAAACCTTTGAAAAACAATTAAAGTTTAAAATTGATACTCGAGTTGAGGTTTGGTTGTCTCGAGATGAGAAGTATAATTCTTTATAGAGCAGAGGTGTACAAGTGTTGCTATTATACGTAACATCGTATTTATTTGGCACTGCATTTTGAGCCAGTTTATTCGTGGTGAAAGGAACTCCAAAATTGAATAAACATTCTATGGACACACATGTTCATAAAGGTTTCACACATTTTTTACCATTCAAATATATTTAACTCTTAAAATTGAAAATAAATAAAACAAATGATATATTCATAAATTTTTAAAAAACAAAAGAAAGTGAGTAAAATGATGGTTTATTCAAGTGTTTTATTTCTCTCATTTTGGGTTTCTCTTTTCTTTGGGCCTCTCAATAAATTCTGAATCATAAAAATACCTCTGAATATGTTTTGAAAGGTTGATTTCAACCTCCCAGACATATTCGACCTAAAATTATTTGATATTTGATTAATTTCATTTCTAACTTACTCTCAACTTGAAAGATTCCAGTTCAGCATCGGATATCATGCGATCTATATCACCAACAGCTAAGCCGATCTTTTAATGATATTTTGTTTAAATAATCAAAATATTTGATGCAAAATTTTGTTATTAAAATCATTTCAAAATATTTATTATATTTTTAAGCAGAGAGTTCAAATTTGTGGAGCTTTGAGGCGTATATTTGATGAGACGTGAATAAACTATATGATTTTGTTTCATGGAGCTTACTCCTTCTACGAAATATTTATTGCCAAATATTTTGTTTTATTTAAACCCTTTATTGTCTAAATTTTATTTAATAATATTAACAACTTTTTTCACTAATTTTTTATATAAAAATTGTCGAATTCAACAAGCAAACCCATTTATCTATGATTTTAGTAACATATCCTAACTGGAATAAAAGAAATATGTTGCGAATAAAATAATAAAAATAATAGAAATTATTTATGTTTATTTTACAAAACTCACATTTACTTGGGACACCCCGGTTGAAAACTTTTGTTTTAAACTGATAAATTATCACAATTTACAACATCATTAAATTATATTTTAATCAACATTATAATCTAAAATAATAAAATTCTTAATAAATATTAAATTTTTAAGTGTTAATATATATAATTAATAATATAATATAATTTAATATTAATATAAACATTACAAGCTTTGTGATACCCAGTGCAAATCCCAATAGTAGACTAGTTTCGAGCTTTTGGCTCTCATCAGTACTATGCAGGAGACGCGAACATTTGTCTTCGCACCAGGTAAGTATTGCTGATACAATATTGCTGATTCAACTCTATTGCATACTTTACCTGCTAAACTGGAAATCACATCACTTGCAAATTCGCTAAAAATTCGCTAAAAGCTTGTAATGTTTATCTTATTTTATTGTTAGACATCCGTAAAAAAATATTTTAATCCATTACAAGTTAAAAATGCTAAAGGTTGACGGATGCACTTATAAACAGTTTCTGTGTATAGACGGTGTCTCCAGAGGCGAATATGATTTTTCATACGCCATGTTTACAAGTTTGCAGATATTTGTTTCTGTGATTTAGCGAATTTGCAAGTAATGTGATTTCCAGTGTAGCAGGTAAAGTTTGCAATAGAGTTGAATCAGCAATATTGTATACTTACCTGGCGCGAAGAGAAATTGCATTGTACTGATGAGAGCCAAAAGCTCGAAACTAGTCTACTATTGGGATTTGCACTGGGTATCACAAAGCTTGTAATGTTTATTTTATTTTATTGTTAGACATTCGTAAAAAAATATTTTAATCCATTATAACTTAATATTCTTAATAATAATATTCTTACTGTTAAATTAAAAAGTGTTATGGATATTACTAAAACATAGCTGATGATCAGAAACTTAGCACTAAGATCGTATTTTGTAGTGCTCGTTTTAAAATAAGTAACATATTCAAATTCACCCAACGTCATGATTACGCTTTTCAAACTCGCATCGAATATATTACTGAAAGGTGCCTAAATTAAAACAATTAAAAACGGTTAATTAATTTACATTGTTATTTTAAGTAATTATTTTTCAATATAAAAATAATTTGATAAAATATTTATTCCAAACATTTAACCCCTTCAGAGCAACTGATTACACCTACCAGGGATAAACATCGCGTTTTAATAAATTTCGATTAATATAAGAACAAAATGATCCTTATTATATTGAATTAGCTTAATGAAGGAAAGAAAAAGAAAGAATGAGAAAGAAAAAGAAGACCCTAAATCAAAAAACCCAGAATGGTCAGGCAAATTACTGCAGTTTGACCGAAAGCAATGCAATTATTTTCCACAGAAATGGAAATGAAGAATTTTTAGATGAAAGTAGATGCTATGAAATCAACCTTTGTGAATAAAAATGATATTTGTAACGATAATTAATGAAATATATTAGCGTTAAATCGTTCACAAAAAGGTATGATATTTCGAACCTAAGGATTCCGATAATCGAATGTTTCCAAAAATTTCACTATAAAAGAAGAATTATTAATGATGTAATTCACTAGAAATTAGATATTATATTCAATCATTGAGAATTCATTGTTTTGTTTTTTGCTGTCAACTGTTTGAAAAATAAAACAAAATGTATTCAACCATTGCAGTGTTTGCCAATCTTTCGACATCCCCTATAATTTTTGTAACACTGAGTACCCCTCGTTAAGAAAATTGCATATACTTTAATGACAATTAAAACATATTAATTTTTTTCTTATTTAGGACATAAACAAAATAATAATAAAAGAATATAAAATTCATTCATAATAAAATATAAATAAAATAAATAAGTTATATTATAAATAAATTAGTATTATATATACATATGTACATTTAATAGTTATAACGACGTAATTCGCATCAAATAAAAATAATATATGCATGTTTTTATTGCTTTACAGAGAATAATTTAGGTCAGTACAACAGTGTGACAAATAATATCAGATTATATTCTTTAACAATAATATTTAATAATGTTAAGGGAATATTGCGCCTTTATTTGGTATCACGACGCACCACAAGATAAATAACATTCATTATAATAAATGAAAAGGATGAAATAGTTTATGTTGAGATGACAGTTCATCATAATTTGGTTGCCTAGTTGGTAATTTTAATCCTAGATGTGGTTCCACGTCCAAAGGCCAGTTCGTTTTTATAATATCTACAAATGCTGAGCAAGAAATGGTAAGGTGTATTTCAGGACTTTCTCTGTTAAAACTGTATACACATGTTATATTTGCAAGCTGATTGATTTTAAAATACACTTCTTATGTTTAGTTTTCATTTCAAGGGCTATCCGCTAATATGCGCGTGGACAAAAACTGCTACAATATTTTTAATACAATCCAAAAGTGGAATATATTTATATGGAAGAAGAAATGATTGGTTCACATTATTTCATTTTTCTATTATTGCTATTTTTATTACGCACTCTATTTTATTGGCGCGGTTTTTGTACGCAGGCTTATTGAGGTAAACCGTACAACGCATACTACCACCAAACTCTTCACATACTTCAAAAGGTATGCGTACCACATTATGGGAAACACTGATCTATTGCATATTATGGTTG
>CAUHTR010001078.1:0-90365 GCA_959609185.1 Schmidtea polychroa
CCATTAGCGGTATACACTGTCCATTTTATCATCCATTTAATCATTGGTATTGGCCTCAATTCTGGGAAAGTACTGGACCTAGCCCTACGTTACTTTGGGCAAAAAACGATTCCCAATACCATTCAATGTGGAAAGATTTCAAGGACAGTCGGTATTTGGAATTGTGAGATAATAAACTTGGTTTATTAGAAACTTGCAGGGAATTTGTTTGCAATCAGAAATATTTGAATAAATACAATAATGCTATCAGTTCGGTTGCAGCTGGTATTATTCTTATTAACAGGAGAGTTTTGGCGTTTAATTATCAAGATGAAAATAAAATTTACCTTGGTAAAGTATTTGATCAGGTTAGAGTTTAATTTTTCTTTCGAATAATTTACTTTTGATCACTCCTCTGAATTTACTAATTATAATTTTTGCAATTCTCAATTTTTTCTAGTTTCTTCGAAATCTAACCATTAAAACAAACTATCTTATATTTGTTCATATGCCCAAGTATAAGATCCAAAATACCGTGTAATATTATCTTTTAAACACTTTATTATTTTTATTTTGCTTTATTTCTTCCAACTTCAAAGCTAAAGAAAGTTCAAACCGAATAGCTACAATAAAATTTTTAATCTGTTTTATTATAAAGATCTATATAGTTATTAAAAACAAAAACTTACAATGAAGACTTAACAATTCAATTAAAAGTGTGTTCATAAAAACTAGGCCTAAATTTCCGATGCAATAATATAATTTACCGCACAACACAGAAAAAGCAAAATTTAGAGATATCATTAAATCTGATTATATCAAGGCTTTCAAATGTGCTCGAATGATTCTGTTTTTAAAGAGTTGGAAAAGTCATCGAACGTTTCTGTAAAAACGGATGGAGAAAAATGAAAGCAGTAAAAGAATTCGAAAGTAAGGAATAAAATAAATAATACCAATAACAAATATATATTGAAAATTTGTGTTTTATAAATTCTCGAAAATCGAATTTTGACTTATAGACAGAGAAACTTGAAGATTTCCTACGCACCGATGATTATGATATTTTTCAGGACAATTTCTACTCTTAAATATTTCTATTTTTTACAAAACTCATTGTTATTCTGCTTACTTAAAATATCTTCCACGACATAGAAAGATAAATAATTAACGTTACGTAGCGAACAATTAAGAATACAGATAATATTTACATGATCAATTAAAAAGTGAAGGGAACCTATTATCGTTTCCGTTACTAATTTCATAAGGCATAACAAGAAAAGCAAATAGTACTTAATGATGATACGTATAAGTTTTGTTTTCTCTCCAGTTCCTTGTAGTATCGAAATATCAATTTTTAAAACAAACTGAGTACAATAGTCAAAATCTTCAAAATCAGTGGAAATTGAACAGTAAATTAAAATTATAAATTTACAAAATAATACAAAAATCATGAAAATAATAATAAATGAATAGAAAAAAAATAATTTTTGACATTACAATAATTTTATTATAAGCAATTCAAAAGAAATAAAAATAAAGCTTAGGATATACTGAAACAATCTCTGGTATATAGTTATTCAAAAGGTTTTTATTTTATCAAGAAGTCTGAAATATAGAACATAAATTTTAGATATCAAATAATTAATAAGGATAGATAATAATAATAATAATAATTATTATTATTATTATTATTATTATTATTATTATTAAACAAGTAAATGATAATATAATGTTAAATATAATGGAATGTTTTCCCGCAATCTACATTTAGTTCTCTGGGTGCCTCAAATTTTAGAATTCAGTTGATTTACAATATCTTCCCAATTGTCTCTTCATCCTGTTTATTTATTGCTGCTACCGAAATGTATTTGCAGTAATGGTCGATTATTGCGCAAATGTATCTTTTTCTGTTAAATGTTTCTTTAATTAGGCCACAGATGTCCATATATATTTCTCAAAAGGTTCGGATGCTTCAAGTACTTTTGGTTTCTGTTTCATCTTTGTATTTACAACTTTAACTTTTAGGGACGATTCACAGTTTTATAATGTCGTTTTTACCTCATTTATTAGATCTCTCATATCAAAATTGTTTTTATGTATTTTGATAACTTTATCAAATCCAGCATGACATAATAATAGATGTGTTTTGCTAATCATTTCTCTTTCTTTGCTCTCTGGTATCCATATTCTTTTATCTTTGGTGTAAATAATGTTATCTTCTATTATAAACATTTCACTTGCTTGAGTTATTATTTTATTTTTAATCTCCTCTGTTTCATCACTATTTCTTTGCCATTCCTCTCCTTTCCATTCAGTCATTATATTTAACAATCTGGTTTTCATTCTTCCCATTTTAGGATTATCGTGCTTCATTGTACACATGTGCCACACGTTTTCCCCGATAACATGTCTGCGTTGGTATGTAATATATCCTTTCTAAATTCCATTTTTATATCTAGGCTACTTAAATATTTTAACCAGGTCTGGAATTGATCTGTAATTTGCTTCTTTGTTGATAGCATAAACATTATTGCCTTATGATCTGTAAACCTTTTTTTGTTCTATTATTTTGAATAAGTAAAAATCTAAAAATTAAAAAACATTATGCGATTTTTCAAGGGCCACTATAAAATACTGGGAATTTGGGCACCACTGAGTTAATTGAACTAATTTAACTATTTTTTATTCCATATATTCGTGAAAATTTACTAAAATCTTTCTCCAATGTTGAAGGCATGGCTTCCAATAAAAGTCTTTGCGTTGATTCTTCTAAATGAAAAAATGTCGAGTGAAGATCGTTGTTGTTATAATCACATAAACGTCCACTTCGTTATACAGTCAAGCTGTGTGTCTGCTATATAAAATGAATTTATGGACACTTAATCGTTCGTCTCCACCACAATATCCCAAAGGTTAAGTTGACTTTAGTGTCCACAATAACTTGTAATTGTGTAATAATCGTTTCACACTTTAGAAATATGCTAATTAAAACAAACAATCTTTGTAATTTTTGTTAATATTAAATGTTTAAAAATTCAGCTAACTCCGAATCACTTTCTTGTCAAATTTGATGTTTATGAGGAGTTTGATGATGCACAACAAACCAATTTAAATGAAATCATAGATTATGAAGAACAGAAACGTCATTCTATTAAGATAAATGATTTTGTTCTTATTCCAGTAGACAAGGTTATTGGACCTTATGAAATTGCACTTGTTATCGAGGGGAATGAAACTAGATCTGGAATCAGTAAATTTTTATACTAAGATGTATTTATATTTTATAAATATAATTGTTTCATTTTTATTTAATTATTCCATGAAAAATTACGTGATGTACTAACACAGTTTAAATTAGATTTGCAACTTTTGCTACACCGGCTTGGGAATGAAGATTATAGTTTTGTTGAGGATACCTAAATAATAATTTATAAAGAAATAAATAAAATTACCTGGGGGAAGATCACCATGACAAACGGGACGATCTATTGGAACTCAGAAAAGAAAACGGAAGTAAAAAGAAACTAAAAATGAGAAAGATAAAGGAAATAAAAGGAATCAAACAGGAAAATGAAAACCAAGGTCAGTACTAATTAATTAGTACGAAAAGGAAAAGGAATTTTGAAATCAGGGAAAAAGGAAAAACAACAATATCCTTATCTCGACAGCTTGCCAGTGATAACGGAATTGATGGTAGAAGGCGGTCAAGAAAGGAAAAAGGGAAAATAACTTGACAGCTGTCAGAGATAAAACTGGGACTGTCGGGAAAAGCAGGAGAAGGAAAATGGAAAAACACTTGATTATCTAGAGTGCCACAAGAGAAGTGAACTATATAAGGGAAAACTGGCGGACATGAAATTAGAAGAAAATTAGAGACAAAAGTGACGCGACATTGAGACAATTTGGAAGGCGATTTGAGATACGATTTGAGAGATAAAATTATTGGAGAAAATTAGACGTTGAATGAAACGTTGTTGGACAAACGATTGTCAAAAATAATTGTAAAGGAAATAATTGTGGAGAATAATTATTGGAGAAGAGTTGAATTAGTTGAATAATAAAACGAAAAGAAGTTATTTGATTATTTGAATAAAGTTGTAAAGAAAGTCAAAGAAGACAACCAGCTCAAAATCCCAGTTTAGAACCAATCAGTAATTTGTGATCTTTTAATCCGGTGTTATACACAAGTGCTATTCCTCACCGAGTGTTGTAATAAGCATTGTATAGTCATCAAGCAGTGTTGAATTTATTGCCAGTGTAAAGAGAAAGATTATTTGTGATTAGCAATAAAGATTTCTGTTGTCAAGTGCTATTTGTGAATCGTATAAAGACACGCTTGGAGTCAGAGGAACATTTAAATTTATCACCAACTCAATAACCCGACAGTTTCAATTTTTAGTAGCTAATGACCATAAACAAAAAAACCATACCAAAGAGGTACCGTTTTAAATAGAGAATATTTTGAGTATTTTTGTTATTCCCTGGATTAAGAATTGTTAATAAAGTTCAAAAAAGCTTTTTTACAATGGTAATCTATTTAACTTGGACGGAAAGTAACAATTATTATTAAAAAAATGAAAATAGATCAAGGATATAGAAAAATTTAAATAACTTTACTATTATTTAAGTTAACACCTAGAAATTGTAGATTAAATTATCATAATAAAAATTACAATAATTTCTTCTTTTAATTTTCATTAAATTTCTTTACTTGAAATTTTCTATAATACTTAGATTTAATACAAATTCAAGATTCAAAATTGAAAGTGAAAACTCTTGAATCAAATTCCGAGAAGACAATTTCTCCTAACCAAGCTCTCTTTATTTCAGAGTTTCTCAAAGAAAATATTATTTATCGTAAAACAATATTGGATAGTTTAAGAAAAACCGCGGAAATTACCGAATCCGACTCAGCAGAATTGAAACAAAATCCGATCGAAATTAAATCCAAGAAAAAAGAACATTCTGAAAGCAGTTCGTCAAATACTCCTACCTTATCTGATCCAAAACTCAAAATTCATTGCAATCTTGATCAAAATCCATGTAATGTTTGTTGTGGTTATTTTGATAATCCAATCAAATTTATACGAATTCCATCGCCTATTGAGAAAGGAAAGGTTAAAACTTTGGATGAAATCGATGAGGAAATATCCAGAAATAAGTCTAAAATGAAAAGTGACAGTCATGTAAAATTTGATAACACCGAGCAAAGAAATTCGGATAATATTTCGAGTGATGATGATGAGGATGAATGGGATGGTAAAATAAATTCCGATGATACATATAATTTCGATTCAGATAATTTGGATCTATCAAGTTAGAGATTCTTTTTATAATTATAGATTTATTATTATTATTATTATTATTATTATTATTATTATTATTATTATTATTATTATTATTATTATTATTATTATTATTATTATTATTATTATTATTATTATTATTATAAATAGAAATAGATATAAATATAATATATATAATGTGGTTGCGCGTATTTAAATCAAATAAAATAGTGAATCAAAAACTAATAATTATTAGTAAATTGTACAAGAGAATACAAGATACGGATTTGTTAATCCCTGCTGTTTATCTCAGCCTGCAAGAGATCGATGGCTCCTGTGTAGCACAACGATCACAACTAAATTTGAAAGAGGATAAGGTAAAGTAAGTGGAATGATTTTGGGGCTCCCAGGTAACATGAAAGCAACTCAACGTACTTTGTGTTCGCTTAATTTAATAATTTACAATTTACCCAAGGATAATAATTTATCCTTCAAAAATTCTTTACTTCTAAAGTATTCGGTTGTAAATTTTCAAAACGTAATTTCTCTCACTGCAATATCTCTCGGAATTCTCTTCTGCTCTACAATGGATAATTTTCCAATTTATACCCGGTTAGATTCAATTTTCTACACTGATTGAAATCTAGATTCAATCTTTTGATATGAATTAATTAGTTTCGTTAAACTAATATGCTAATAAATTCCTCAATTATCTGATCAACGAATTGCAAATAGATTGCTCAATTATCACGTTTCTCTTCGTTCTACTATTTTTAGTTTTCGTTCCTATTTCTTTTCGTCTCCAAGATTTTCGTACTAAATTGTTCGTCTAATTTTTTCGTGATTTTTCTCGTCCCTGGTTGTGATTTTGAACCGCTATTTATATTAAAATATAATTATCTATTATAATTCTATAATTACTATTTATAGTATTAGTAACATTAGTTGTTACTAATTATAGCTTATAAAATTTAAAGAATTATCAAAAGAAATAAAATAAATGAGTTTAATTTTCAAAAATTTTAATCCAGTACACATGTTTTGTACTATTATTTATGTTTTTTAAAAATGTGATTCTTATAAAAAAAATTTTTATTAATTTTTTGCATATCTTTTGAATACGTATTTTTTGTGGCTCGCGAAACATTTTGAATATCGAAAAATGTCTCGAGCTATCGAGGAGCTTAGCCATCCCTGTCCTATACTATAAAAATAAATAGTTTTCGGTCAATGTGAAAATTACAAATCATTACAAGAAAAATTAAGCCAAATATTTATTAAAATGGTTTTTCAAACATTTTTTTTCAAATTATATTTTAAATGTTTACTCTACTTTTATCTCAAATATTTTCTACTAGTTTCATTATATTTTCAGACTCTAAATATTCCAGAAAGCAAGCTTTTACTGAAACTGATTTAAATTATTGTATCTTGAGAATATTGAATAAAAATCAAAAAAATAATAATAACGTAAACAATAAAGAACAATGGAAATATTGGGGCAAGAAACCTATCCCGGATGTCATGGATCCACCCAGCACGGAACCCTATCAAGATCCACAAAATTGGGGTGGATGCCCAATGCCTAAAACAATATTAAATCCAGGTTATTATAAATTTATATTAATGTATATCATATTTTCTTGTTTGAGGATAAATTTCAAAAATAAACAAATCCCAAAATAAATTATTATTAGATTGTAAAATTTTAACATCTTTTTAAATTTTGAATTCTAGATTGTATGTGCTTATGAAAATTTGTTGTAGCATATGATTTTCATACTGGAAATGTTCGCAGATTTGAAATGGGGTTCAAACTTTTCAAAGAATTTTGATGTTGTATATCAGTGGTATCCAAACTTTTGCAACCGTGTGCTATTTTACAAATTACCAGAATATTCTATGAGACAATGAATTACCGTTTTTATACTCTAATAAATAATTAAAAATATTAATTTATTCAAAGAAATAGCCCCCCCAAACGCAAGTCTGGCCCCCCCAAATAAAAAAACGGACATGAATAAAAAATTACATTCAATATGTTTGATAAAAGAAAAATTGCTATCGTGCACACATACATTGACATGGGTGTGCATGAGTTGCACATGTAGAGGTTTATGTAGTGTGGACGGGGGTAGGATGTTCCATCTATCTGCCTCACTGGAAGAGACTGGCATGTGAAGTCGGTGGCGTGGGTAGGGTGCGTGCTGTCTGTCTTTCCTGCCTCACAGGCAGTAACAACGCATGGAGGCATGATTGAGTGTCAGAGCACGGAGTGGGTGCATTGTGGTCTTTATACGATGGTAGAGAGATAGGCCAATGAGAGCACATCACATGTCATTATACTCAACTCACTCCTATGGCAGAGTGACATGTTAATTGATCATATTTTGTAACATTATTTTCATCGTATTAGAACATGTCGACACAAAAGAGTATCATGAATTTCTTCCAAGTCATTCCAAAGAATTCTGTGACTTCAGTCACTTCATCCAGTGATAGTATCTCTGCTACTATGTCCTCAACTTGTGCTAGTCCTTCATCTGTACCTGCTATTTCATGTATCCGTGACAGTGCAGTGATGTCCTCATCTTCTTGTGCACCTGCTAAGACTCTGTCATCTACTAAATGTGATCTGGGTGAAGAAATGCCACGCCAGCCAACTGATGTAAATTTCCCAAAGACTTCGTTTGGTTCAAGGGAACGCTCATTTTCGTCTGTGTGGTATAATGGAAGACCATATTTGGAGTACTCTATTGAGAAAGATGAAGTCTTCTGCTTTTGCTGTAGAAAGTTTTCATTGCCCGGCTCTGCTGGCGAAAGTGCTTTCAGAACAGGAGGATTCCGAAATTGGAAATCGGCTTTAGAAAAAGGAAAAGGTTTTCAAAAGCATGAATCTTCTGCTGGCCACATCCATGCCATGGAACGCTGGAAAGAGAAACAGCTGAGATGTGAAAAAGGTGAGGAAGTTTGCACTTTGATTAATGAAACACAGCTGAAGAACAACCGTTATTATGTCAACGAAATCGTTGACGTTGTAAAGTTTCTTGTGACAAATGAATTAGCCTTTCGTGGTGACAGTTTCAGTAGAGATGATATTGATGAGGATGATAAGCTTCCGTGTGGTCTATTTTTACGTCTCTTCGAATACACTGTTAAGAAAAATCCTGAGCTGGCTCGAATCATTAAAACGATTCCCAAAATTGCCACGTACACATCACCTCGAATTCAAAATGAAATTATCGCGTTAATGGCATCAATTGTGCAAGAGTCAATTGTTAAGAAGTGCAAGTCTGCGGATGTTGAATATTTTACTCTGAAGGTGGATGGTACCAAAGATCGAACAGGGACTGAGAATGTGTCGATTGCTATAAGGTTTGTCTCAGCAGGACAACCTCAGGAGCACTTAATCTGCATTTCCCGAACAATTGCTCTCAATGCAGAGACCTTCACAGATGTAATTTTGACAACCTTGAAAGAGGCTCAGTTGGATCCTAAAAATATAATTTCTCAATGCTATGATGGAGCCGCTGTTATGTCTGGACAGCATGGTGGGGTGCAGGCCTTGCTTCAGGAGCGTCTACAAAAAGAAATTCCGTATGTCCATTGCTGAAACCACAAGTTGCATTTGGTTGTTGTGTGTGCCGTTTCTGAGTGCCAAAAACTGCGGGACTTCTTCGACATATGCAGAAACTTATACACATTTTTGTCATATCGTAAGGTTGCGGCCATAAATCAAGGCGATAAATTGACACGGCTCATGGAACATCGTTGGACAGGACACTTGCAGACGACTCAGGCAATAACAACTAATTATGATACAATTGTGAATTTGCTTGAGATGTGTTCTAGTAGACATTCTCACTTTTCAATTGATATTCAATTGGAAGCTACTGGACTCTTGCATCGAGTCAATGAAGTGGAGTTTCAGTTCATTGCACACATGGTGCTCTCATTGCTGACTATCCTTGAAACAGCCAACAATAGCTTGCAGGGTCAAGCAATGGACCTTTCTTCAGCATGTGATGTTATGGATGCCGTCATAGAGCGCATTCGCAGCCTACGCAATGAAGAGGAATTCCAGGTTCTTCTTGGGAAATTCGAAGGTCAAATGGATATGGAACAGACACCAAAAAGAAGAAGAACTCAGATGAACTCAAAATTAGACAACTTCATTGTGTTCGGATCTGTGGGACAGCCAGAACACCAGGCCTTGCCTATCAGATGCGCATATCGCCAGATGTATTACGAAGTCGTTGATAGGACTCTGCAGGAACTAACAAAACGCTTCGGTGTCACCAACAGAAGCCTTTATAAGTCTCTTGCATGTTTGAAGACTGATCACGCAAACTTTTTGAATATTGAGGATCTAAAGACTTTAGCGACACTGTGTGGCGTGGACCTAAGCGAAACCCAACATGAATTTGAAACTGCAAAGGTTTTCCTATTGAAGAGAGCCAGTACTGTGACAAACGTTCATCAGTTAGTGCAAGAACTGTACTCATACCGAGATGCTTTTCCATCTGTCTATCGTCTTGCAGCTTCTGCACTGACAATCGGTGCTTCAACTGCCACATGTGAGGCGACTTTCAGTACTTTATCTCGTGTCTTAACTCCCTTTCGTACGTCGATGAGCTATTCTCGTAAAGCCAACCTTGTATTGCTCTCATTTGAAAGTGACATCAGTAATAACATCAAATCTGATGAGTTTCTTCGGCGGTTTCATGAGATGAAAAATCGTCGACTGCAGCTATTTTGAGTCATGTCGATATCTCACACACGTAATTTCTTTTTCTGGATCTAGTTCCTGTGTAATTTCTATTGCACTCACCTTTAGTTTTCAAATCTGTGTGACTGTGTGTTCTGTCTTTGTATGTCCAATTGTCCGTCGTGCAAATACATGCAGCTATTTGTTTTTTGTGTTTGTTCCTAAAAAATGTGCGAAAATCATTTCCTATATACTAGTATATGCAATAATGTAGCAAAATAATGCTCAGACAAAATGTCGATTTTGCTTTCCTTTTTTTTAAATTGAACATTTCGNTAATTATTTTCTAATTTTTATTGCTTTTTGTGAAAAGAATTCAGAAGAGTTAAGGTTTTAAAATTTATGAAGTTTATTTAAAATTAAATTGTGTAAAGTGTGTCGCGGACACAGGTGCTAAAAATTTCAGGTAAGGCGGAAATATTTGGGAAAAATTTCTTATTTATTAAGTTAATTATATAACACTGACATTCACCTGAAATATTACAATAACAGTTTATTCCATATGTTATAATTAAATATATGGTAAATTTCTAATTTAATTATCATAATTTAATCAGTGGAGTGGCCTACGACTGCATTTCAAACAATAAATCCGCACGTTGTAACTGATTACTCGCCAAATAAAATGTATCAGGTATTCAATCACGAGTCTCACATTCCGTCACGTATGCCGAAACGAGACAAATCTGTTGGTACGATTAAAACAATTCGTCCTGAAGAACTCTCTCAAATCCGTTATGAAAATAAATTTAAATACATGCAAGGTGGGTATCCAAAACTCGAAATGAAATGCCCAAATGTCGATTCAGTTAAACCGTTGCTAACGTCATGGTCTACTTTGAATCCTAAGAATAAAATTGATCAAACAAAACAATGTATACGATCCATCGAAAAGAGCAGAATAAATGCACAAATGCAAAGAGATGAAGCTAATTATTTAAATTTCATTCATCAAAAACTGGTAAATGAAAAATTATTATTATTTATTATTATTAATATCATTAAGTGAAAATTTCCTGGTAACAGCATTAATTAAATGTTAAACAATTAAATGATACTATAAGTCTTTTGTTGCGAAGTATATTTAATAAAATGAAAAACCGTTTTAATTATAACAATTATCCATATCAATTTGTCAGAAATTGACAGGGATTGTTGTTATAATTATTATCATTTACTTGTATAATAATAATGTTATTATTATTATATTATCTCTCTATATATAAAAAAGCTAAAGGTCCCTTCCATCCTAATTTTACTTTTTTTTATTTAATTTTTTTAATTTAAAAAAAAATGTTTTTTTTAATTTTTTAATTTTATTTTTTTTTATCATGTATTTTTTCTTATGTACTTATTTTTATAATTATAATTATTATTATTATTATTATTATTATTATTATTATTATTATTATTATTATTATCTATCCTTATTAATTATTTGATATCTAAAAATTATGTTCTATATTTCAGACTTCTTGATTAAAGAAAAACCTTTTGAATAACTATATACCAGAGATTGTTTCAGTATATCCTAAGCTTTATTTTTATTTCTTTTGAATTGCTTATAATAAAATTATTGTAATGTCAAAAATTATTTTTTTTCTATTCATTTATTATTATTTTCATGATTTTTGTATTATTTTGTAAATTTATAATTTTAATTTACTGTTCAATTTCCACTGATTTTGAAGATTTTGACTATTGTACTCAGTTTGTTTTAAAAATTGAAATTTCGATACTGCAAAGAACTGGAGAGAAAAAGTACTTATACGTATTATCATTAAATACTATTTTCTTTTTCTTGTTATGCATTATGAAATTAGTAGAATGCGCAATTTTTATTTCAACAATAGTTTTATAGTAAACAAATATTTTTGAATATAATAAAAAATCATCAAGAGACCAGTCCTGTAATAAGAATCCTATTTGGAGATGTGACACTGCAACCCAGTTTGATGATAAAAGTTTTCATATATGCGTATTTCGATGAGTATGCATTGAAAAAAAGAAAGCGAAATTTACATAGTATATTTCGTTTTCTATGTAAAAGTAAGTGATCCTTGTTGAACACTCAATAACTAGATTTTCATGTAACACTTCATTAAAAATGCGATAACTCTAGCATAACACTGATTTAAATTCTTCAGAACATGGTTCACATTTTAAGCACAACATACTGGAATTTTTCTAAAATTTTGTCTTCATAATATAGTGAAAAATATTTTTAGCTTTAAAATATTTATTGAATGAAAATTTTCAATTATAAAATAATTCTTTTCAATCAGTCAAGAATGTTCAAATGCTTGTAGGTTTTATTTTTAAAATTCTTATTCGGTCTTTTCATTTTTTTAAAATTGATAAAATAAAATTTTAAATCAAAATACAATATCAAATTTAAAATTAAAAATATCAAATTACTGAAAGCAAAATAATTAAAAATAATTTTAAACATTATTTTGTATTTTAATTTTTTTGAACTTGAACTTGACTCATTCTCTATAGTGATTCGGTAGCGTTTATTATAAACGTTAAATAAGTTATTGAAATAAATTTCAGTAAACTAAAATTTACTTTTAAAATGTTTGAAATAACTAAATTAATTAAATAAAATATTAAATAAGTTTTTAAATAGGATTTTTATATTGTATGTATTGATTGTTGTATTAAATTAAATAATTAATAAAAAATTTTAAATTATTAAATTAAATTTTAAATGTTAAAATTTTAAAAAAGTAATATTTTTTTTATAAAATAAAATTTTTTTTATATATAATTAATAAATTTGTTTAAAATCCTTAATTTAATGAGTTATTATATCCCACCTGATGATGACAGGAAAACTGTCGAAATTAATCGTGAAAAGAATGTTTGATTGGCGTTATCTTATAATTAAATCATTGCCATGTATGTTTAACTATTTATTCAAAATATTAAATCATTCTTGTTTATTTCCTCCCAACTATTCCACATAAATTAACTTAGAAAAACTGTTACAATTTTTATTTGCATTTTATTATCTCAAGAGACTTTATATTCTGTGGCCCTAGTCCCAAGAAGGCCCTTTGCCCATGACCAAAATATATGTAGGAATAATCTCAATTTATCAAATTGATTAGAAAAAAATTTAAATATTTAAATAGATTTTATTATGATTAAAAAATGTAGTCATTTCAATTGAAGTGCATAGGTTAGTTGAAATATTTAATCTTTAATTGATAAATATGCGCAATTGCACTGGATATTACCTTGCAAAACCTCATTTGAAATGGCTTATCAGGTTACTAATATTTTATAATAATAACTGACAAAATAAATTATTTAAAAATTGTCAATTTCTGTATTAATTTTGCTGAATTGAATGAATAGTAAAATATCTAAAAAATAACGCTAATAATTATAACTAATGATCTGTAAACCAAAAATCTTTACTCATACTTTAATTTGTTTGATATGTCTGTATTATGTTGAGGTATTTGATTAGAAATTACACAACTCCGTATCACACTCATGTATTTCGTCGAATTTGTTGTCTTATGAATTAGTTTCTTACTTATAGTTTTACCTATTTACTTAAACTACCTGCTCATCTGTGAGAGCTTTTAAGTCGTTGAGATTTAAATTCAATGTAAAGTAAATAAATAAAATATGTTACAAAACAAATTAAATAAAGGAAAGAAAATCAATCTTTTGACATTATTGAGTTCAATGTGACATGGTTGTTTTGTATTCGGTATGAATAAATCTATATTTTGTTCCAATAAAATCATCTTCATGCTCAAATTCTATTCTTTTATTGACATCAAGTGAATTAGTGATCATCAAACGACTAATGGGCCTAGGAACGCCATCAACCTATAAACTTATTTATACTAGTAACTCCAACCATCTGCAACGGTATTTTGGATTTTGTATGTACTGATTGACAAATACAACATTTCCGACGTAAATCGTATTGGCATGACATTGATCATATAAACATTCAACACCACTGAAAACAAAATTTTTACATTTTTGACATAAATGCATAATAATCTTCAATAATGTACGAATAATAGCATCATGCCGGATTTTTCTTTCATTGTAATTACTTTCAAGTCAAATATCATAGTTTGGGTCCACGTTTATCATTCGATTTATATACTCACATATTCATATATTGAGATTTAGTGAGCAGTATTTTATCATTATTTTATCATTCAAACGTTTCATGAAAATGTAAGTCTCATATCCATTTTGTCACTTGATGTCGTCAACAATATAACCGTTAATATTTCCTCCTTTCTACATCAAGTTGTTATACCAGTTTAAGAAATGTATAGCCTCAACACTTAGCCTCTAGTCCTTAGATGAGAGATTAAAATTAAATTCTTCTTAAACATTTCATAACTGCAATTTATAAGTTAGTGGTTGTCTAAGTTATAGTTTTTTTTATGATATCCAAATCCGAAAAACCTTTACTTAAGACTCGTCAAATTTTAATATTTTGAATAACTGCATTATTTATTGGAAATTCCGAATTTGTTGAGTTTTTCTTTTTCATGAAATATTTATAAACGGTTGGGGGTTTGGTTTCGTAAATTTCCTATATAAATATTAACGTCCAACTATACAACATATGCAGATCTCCTTTTCAATCGAAATATTGCTTAATAAATGATGTTTCGAATTTCTAGTAAGCTTTAAGAAATCTCAGACCAGGTAAAAAAAACAAACTACAAATCTCTTTTCAAATATTTATCTTACAAAATAATTTTTAAAATCCTGTTTGAGAAAAAATTATTGAGTGTATTCTAGAGTCTAAAATTGAAAAACAAGTTTCACATTAAGTAATATGTATGTATATGTAAAACATAATTTAGTTTGTATAAATTTTTTATAACATTATATTTTTATTTTTTATTTTGGCCCAGTAACCAATTTCGGTTGGACACCACTGTTCTAGACTGATCATTTTCCTATAATTAAAGTTATTTAAATAATTTAAATAATTATAAGTTTACAAACCCTGGCATCCTATGCTGAGAAGATCACAGAAGAAAACCCTATTGATTTTTCTTATATTTTAAATCAGAAGTTGGAGAAATACATTCAACAAAATAGTGGATGGAGTACCCATCGAATAGTAGAGGTTACAATAATTGTAAATAAAGTATCAAATATTATACATGTATTTGGTACGTTTTAAACATTAATATATATAAATTAAATTACATTAAAGCGCCACAATATCTAAACAAATGCCAAGCTTTAATTAATGTTCAAAACAATGATCAATTCTATTTTTTATATAGCATACTAGCTGTATTACAATATGATGACATGCGTCTTGATAGAGAAAGAACTACAAAATATAACTTACATCATGTAAGTTACATGGTAACATATATTTATCGATGGGATGTATTACAAAACAATAACTGAATTACTACCGATTTTATCAGGAATTAATCAGACAAAATATTTACATGCCATCTAAATATGGCAACAGCAAAACTGTGAGACGCTGTTAGATTATATGCTAGTGCAGTGCTTCACAAAGTGCCGGTCCACGAGTCAATAGTGACAGGTCCGAAGAACATTTTTGTAAATTTTATTTTATTTTTAAGCGTTAAAATATTTACAATAACACAAACAGGCATTATTTAAGAAATAAGCACAATGGTACCAAGAGCTATCACAAGGTTTATTTGTCATAAACTAAAAAAGTAACTTTAACTGAAATGCTGGGTGCTAACGTGTGTTTTCGATAAATCTTCTATTTATTGCGAATTTCGATGCATTTTTAGGTATTATTTGCAATTTATTGCATGCAGATGAAACCTAATTTCGTTAATAAGTTTTTAATATTTTTTATTTGTTACTTTTTTAATAAATATTACTAATTAAAATTTATGTTTTTGGATTAGGAAAAAATAACTGGTCCGCGAAACAAAAATGTTTGAGAAGCACTGTGCTAGTGTACCTTAAGCTGGATGTTTTTCTGTTGGCTGATGTTTTTGAAGCTTTCAGAGACAAAACATTTTTTGAAGATGGATTGAAAGCACTCTTTTTGTTTCTATCCCAGGAATGAGTTGGGCTTCAGCTCTTAAATTACCTCACTGAATCGATATAACTTATTCAAGATCCAGAGCTCTATCTCTCGTTTGAGGCATGTATTCGGGGGGAATGACATTTATCAACAAGCATCATATTAAATCTGATAAGTCAACTCAAATGACGCACCAAGATGTTAATAATTTATATGAATGGGCTTTATCTCAGAAAATTTCTGTTAGAGAGTTCAGAAGATAAGACTGAAAAGGATAGTATTATTAAAAGATGTGTGAATGGAGATGAGTTTAATAGAGATCTTGGATATGTTCTGCATGTTGACATCGTCATTCCTGATAGTATACAAGATAAATTAGGCGATTTACGTATAGGTCCTGAACTTTGATATCCACCTGGTAGTAAAGTTGAAATGTTGTATTAAAACACGAACCAAAGACGAATTATGTAATTAATAGTAGAGTTTTGATAGAATGGTTGAGTTAAGGTACATAAGTCGTGGTATTTTCAAAGGATATATTGATTACAATACACAAATAAGAGCAACTAGTACAGATCCATTTCAGCGAGATTATTATAAGTTAAAGAACAATAGTTTATACGCTAAAACTGTTGAAAACTTGAAGAAACGTATAAATTTGAGATTATACAGCAAAAGCAAAAGATTGATAACTTATTATAGTCATCCTACGTTTTTTCGTAAGATCAAGATTGCAGATGATCTCATTCCTGTTATGCTTGATAAGGAAATGGTGTGTTTGGATAGACCAATTTATATTGGACAAACCATACTTGATTTATCCAAACTTCGCATGTACCAATTTCAATATAAAGAACTACAGAATTATAGAGGAGAATTCAATTGTCAAATTAATATCGTAGCCGGTGACACAGATTTCTTCTTTTTAGAGTGTAAACATGTGGACTTACGCTCACAACTGTATTCAAAAATGATTGTCGATGGGTTCCTGGATACTTCAGATTATCCGGTGACCGATCCATTGTTCTCAGATAAAATTTGTTCAGTAACCGGAAAAGTCAAGATGAGAATAAAGAAAATCAATATAAAAAATGGGTGTTCCTTCGACCCAAGTGCTACTCACTTCAAGGCGATAAAGACACTCTAAAAGTCAAAGGAATAAGTCTTACAAAGTCCAATATCACACATGAAGCCTACAAACAAACGTATATTGATGGTGGAACAGTGAGAATCCCATAAAAGAGAATAGGAAGTATCAATCATCAGTTGTATACTTTAATGATAAAAAAACGAGCTCTCCGATGTTTGTATGATAAAAGATATTGGTTCAGTTGTAATGAAAGCTATGCCTACCGTCACTATACGATTCGTTAAATGCATATCACAACTGCTCTGCCAAGAAATGAATGCAAATCGAAACAATCATGATCATTTTTAGTTAATTAAAATGTGTTTTATCATTTAATAATTTATTTGTCCGATTATTATTTATTTAAATAAATTTAGATAATTAGTTTTATGTAAAAATTATATTCATGTTTATTTTGGATTTTTTTGAAAAATTAATACCCATTTTATTTAAAAGTAACTCAACGTTATTTTATAATAAATCGAATAATTACTACTTAAAATTTTGTTCCAATTCATATATGCTTGTTATATTGCTTGTTACAATATATTAAAATCATATTTATTAAAATATTGACTGAATCAATAAAGATATCAATGTTTTTTATCTTTACTGATTCAAACAATTTTTTAATAAATACAATGTCAATTGAATAGAAATCAGAGGTGAAAATTGAAAGTTCTTAAAATAATATATTAAAAGTAAATGTTAAAAAAACAAAAAATTAATTATAAAAGTAAAAATAAATAAGTAATAATAAAATATTAATAATTAAAGATAATAATTTTTTTGAGAAATTAACTTGAAAAAGGCATTACCGAAAATTCGTGAATATTCTAAACATGGATAAATACAATAATAATATATTACTAATAATAAAAATTTATTAAGACATAAACCAATAAAAAAACTTAATTAAATCAAGTTATTTAAATAAAAAAATTAAATAGAAGTAATTAAACAAAATGTAAATTTAAAATGATTCAATTGAAATATATTTGATCTTGACAAATTTCATGATATTGTGATAACCTTGAAAGTACTCTGGAGTCCTCACTACATACTACCTATTAATACTTAAATCATAAAATTTCCAACCAGTACAAAAGGGAATTTTCCCACTTAAAAAGACTTAACCGGCATGAAAAAGATGTACTTTCAAATTATTTTCAATGAATTATTTTTGAATCTGTCGAAAAAATATTTATAGAATTTATTTTGTTGAAAAGTGCACATAAGTTTTCGAAATTTAAATTGAAAATCACTATTTCATAGTTGTAGAATAAGTGAAAAACAAGCACTAAACATATAAATATATATAAATGTATACGTTATTAACCTGTGACTCCATTTTCAATTGACACAATTCACAATGAATGTGTATCAGTGAATGAGTAGTTATTAAAATCAATAGCAGCCATCATATCAATGAGGAAGTGTGTGATTGAGTTTACCTGTCAAATATTTCCGCTAGCATGCTTACACAACCGGCTGTATTGAAACCAATCATAAAATATTGCAATCGGATTGGCTAAATAAACCTAGATACTGATTATTGTATTGAAACACTTACTTAGCCTGGTAGTAGTTGGTTTTAGAAGTCTCACAAGTATTTGATAACCAATTTAAAAGCACGCTAACTACGGCACACTTGTGTAAAGGATCCAGATTTCGATTAGTCAGTACGATTATCATTTAAAAATTTCTGTTGTTTTACTCAGTTGGCATCAACTATAAACAGTTTTTTTATCACTGATTTTTTTTTATTAACAATTTTTACACTTCCGTAAATATTCTTTGGAAATTTTATTTTTCACTTTTATGGATTATGGAAAACACAATTAAAGCCCATTCGAATTCTGAAAGAAAAAACGAGAAATCATACCAGACTTTATTTCCTGAACTCCCATTGGATTTATCGAGGGCCAATCAGAAATTGGAAGACAGTAAATTGGGAATTTTAATTTAATTGATAGTCTTTAAATTCATTTTCATAGATTCTAGTGGAAAAAATCAAATGCTACAATATCTTCAAATTAATCCAGTATGTGTCGAACAAATGTTCAAAGCCTTGTCTGATTTGAATAATCAGTGTGGATTTATTTCAGGAAATATGTTCAATAATTTTTACCAGAATTTTTCCAATTTTAATAACGTAATCTCGAATAATTTGACGCGCGAAGATTTCAAAAAGAATAAACTCGACCAAACAAACTCAGATTCTGTATTTCTCAAATCAGAGTTGACTTCGAAAGATAGTATGAATTTTATTTTTTATATCAACAAATTAAAAATTACACGTTCCCAATAATTATTGAAATTTTTATAAAAAAATTTTAACTCAGACATACCTATTTTACTCTTACAGCCCTTCGTTCTCGAGCTCGAATACAGAGATGACGGGAAGTTTCTCCAATGTATGTGGCATTACACCCATTTTACAATATAGACCGATGGCTTTGACCAATATTAGTGAGCACAATAAGGGCTGTAAGAGTAAAATAGGTATGTCTGAGTTTAAAATTTTTTTTTATGATTAAAATATCCAACATTTTTTAGCAAGGCTATATTAAAATAAAAAAGTTTCTAACATTTAAAATTTTCAGCAAAACGTTATTTAACTATTTTAAAAAACATCAATTGAGATATATCAATTGGTAAAAATTATTTTCTATAAAATACCACAATGTAGATAGGTGGTTTGACACGAGATACTAGAAGAGGAATAGGCAATATTTATTTTAAATGAATTTATTTTATTTGCAATTCTACGTGCATACTAATGTTTTTAAAACAAACATTAATGTCATGCTTACAGATCTTCTGTTTTTTATGATTGAACGCGTGCCGGAAATTTCCGGTTTTCTGAATGAGACATCAATTAAATGGATTAGTAAAATACAAAATTCTCTCAGTATAAGATCTCCTTATTTTGTAAATTTGAGGCTTAGTTTTTAGAAAATCTCCAATTTTGTGCAATCGATTGAATCAGAATTTTGTATGAAATTGTGTTGTAAATAAAGTTTCAAACTTGCTGAATCTTAGTGATTGAATAGTGAACTCATTGAGTCAAATTAATACTTTGTTCCTACCAAAACATTAATAAACCCAACACTTAAAAAATAAATAAAATAATATACATCCAATTTCGTATATTGTTTCCAATAGAGTTAAAATAAACCCACTTATCTAGGACTATTTTCTTTAACAAAAATAATTTGTTTTAAATAAATATCAAAAAAACACTTTGACCAATAAAAGATTTGCCAATCAAAACTTTTAATGAAATATAAATAAAATTATTTATTGTACGAATGACCGCAGTTCTTTCAAAATAATTTCCAAGAGAATTCGCTAACCTCTAATTTAATAAGCAAAAAAAATAGAGTAAATCATTTTTTTCAAAATTTTAATTATAAGGTAAACCTAATATGTCTATAAAACGACTTAGGTGTTAAAGAGAAAAGGTATTGAAGACAGTGCTTAAAGTTTAAAAGTTATCATTAGACTAATGAGGATCAATTCATATTATTTAACATATTATTTTAATATACTGTCTTCAAAAATTAATTCACCAAAATATGTATTGCTCTAAACATAAATTTAGTTCAGTTAAAGTAGGCTGTAGATTTCAGAGTTTTTAATCACCACATTAAAACAAAATTGTCACTTTGAAAGATTGAATACTATCATATTTCGGATTTCTTTTAGTTAGCATTGTATTATACATGAAACAAGTGTTCGCCAGTGGCTACAAAATGTAAGAGTAACAAATGATTCTTTTAATTAATAGAATATTTAATTTATTAAAAGGAGAGCTTGAAGATTATAAATCAATAATATATCGATGTTTTTTTGATACTCTCGAATTTTCGGCACTGCCTTTATCAAGTTCACTTAAAAAAGGCAGTGCCGAAAATTCGTGAGTATCAACAAAACATCATTATATTACTGATTTATAGTCTTCAAGCTCTCTTTTTAATAAATTCAATGGAAAAATATAATCAGTGGTGAAATTGGGAAAAAAAAGTTCTTATAATAATAGAATATTTAATTGGATCTGTGTAAAATGTGATTTAATCTAATAAATTAGACGTCTACGGTTAGAATAAATTCTGTATTTTGATATGAAGGTGTAGACATGACTCGAAATAATGGTAAATTATTTAAAGAAATAAAGATATTCAATTTTCACATTTTGGCCAAAAACATTAGTTTCAAAATTTGTCGTAAAACAACAATAAAAGTGACTACCGAATATTTTGCTTAATGCGATATATATATATATATATATATAAGGAATATCTAACAAATTACATAGTATCCTTACATTTGGTTTGAACTTGTAAGCTTCTTATGAAATATAAAAAAAGTATCACCATCTTGTGTTATTCAGAACAACGACGTGAATAATAATTCTTGGCTCCATTTGTTTTATATATTTTTTAAAGTTTAAAGTTTTTTTTTGAAGTTGAGTGAATTGAAAAACCTAGGTCGTTGACATTTATTTTAGAAAACTGTATTGACTGGTTTATGATGATAAAAGTTGGAACAAACTTATCAGCTGAAATTATACAATTATTTAACATTATTTCTAACGAGTGGCGGGTGGGTATTGTTCATTTTGATAATGCATCATACATCTTACAAATTGTTTGAAAAATTTTATTGGTCAACAATTTGTAGAAATATTCAACTTTATAAGTTTCTCCATTTTTATAATTTGTCGAAGAACGCAGGTTTTCAACATTCTTTCTGAATTCTCCAAGCATCTATTAATCCTTTAAAATCACGTGCTTTGTCAGCTTTAGCAATTACATGAATCATTTTTTTCAATGTAAACATCTATTCTTGCAATGACAGCAATGTTGTTGCTAACTTTTTCAGTTTTTTTCTCTCTGATCATCAGTTAACAGTGGGCAGGTTCTTCTTGAGACGTGTCAGTCTGTACGCCCTGATAATCCTGTAAACACAGGTTTTGATGATGCTTGTTTCTTCAGATAGATCTTTGTTTACGAATGATTTATACTACAGTTTTTCGTCGATCATAATATCTTTCTATTCATTTTCTTCATTATATAGCTTTTTACTGAGCTTATCATTATGAAAACCTCTCATTACACTGTAGGCATTTATTCATATAGAATCCATCACATAATTATTCCAATGACTGTTACTCAGGTTGCACTTAAATATTTTCCTTCAGGATTCTTTGTAAAGCAAATTTACATTATATTATAGTATTCCCATAGCAAAACTCAGATAAAAAATTAAATTCTTCTTAAACATTTCATAACTGCAATTAATAGGTTACTGGTTGTCTAAGTTATAGTTTATTAAATAACAAGTCATTCATCTGTAATAAGATTTGCTTAAATCAGTTTTTTATGGAACGAGTGTAATGTTTTCTGAGATTTGATATTTTAAAGAAGAATAACCAAATAAGGAAAGAAAAGTCTTGATAAAAAGATGAATATTTTAATTTTTTCTTTATGTCACACTGGAGCTGTTAAATTTGTGATAAAGACTAGATATGCTCTAACACTTAATAACTCATTGCGATTTCAGAGATCAATTGAGATTTAGTTGGCTTGTACTCTTCCAAAACTTTCAGTTGCAAAAGGATTTCTGATAGAGAAGCGTAGTAAAATAAACTAAATGTGAGTGTCTTACTATAGCAAAATCGGCTAATTGAGAGATATTATGATCGATGGAAAACTGTAGGAGAAATCACCTGAAAGCAAATATCTTTCTAAAAAAAGCCACATTTTAATGGATAATACATATTTTATAGGATGTCTTTATTGAAATTCGTGGTATCAAATATGTTGTTGGTGCGTGTAAACTTCTAGAGTGAAGAACAAATAGATGTATACCATTTCCTTTCTATTGACAAATTTTAAACGGTTTTTAACACCCTTTGAAAATTTGTTAGAACTTCTAACTTACACATCTTCATATTATATGGACCGTCTTCCTGAAGTTAAAATTATTATCGAAAACATGTGTATAAAGCCAGTGCTTAAATCTTAACATTTTCTATACCAAAATGTCTATTTGAAAATGTTTAAAATGCAGTAGATAAAAATAATTATCAATTTGAATAATAATAGCTTGTGGTGTTTATTTATGGAAAACCTGTTTTTAAAAGAAATTATTTTTTAAATGGTGGATGTGCGTACCTGCAATTGTTTTTTAATTTCCTGTAACTACTCTTCCGCACACCTCTGGGTTGATATAGAGAACAAATTCCTCAAGTTTAACAAAAAATACTTCAAGAATTATTTGAATTAAAATTATAAAATATGTAAACTTTGTCATGCATCATGAACTCTAAATTTTCGTTGGTACTACAGATACAATATTTGGATTGTGTATTGTAAATTGAAGACGATTAGTTTAAATTATTTAACATCAGTAAATGCAAAGGTTGTATTTTTACTGTTATTGGAAAAAATAATTTAAGTAAAATTTACAGAAACTTTTCAAAATTGAGTTTTTAAAGAAACTGTTTTATTTAATAAAATTCTGATTGTGATCCTGTTAACGTTTTTAAAAGTTTTAATTTTGATAAACCAATATAAAGCAAAGGTTAATATTATAGAGATTTTGTAAAATGTAATTTATGCATTAGGTGCTTTGGAGCCCACTTTACCACTACTCATGAACAATATTATTCTGATAATGCTTAAAGAAGTCATTTCAAATTATTAGACCTGAACTTTTAAAAAAAAATTATTTGAATTGTATTTGATATAAAAAAATAAAAACCTTCACATGTTAATAATTGAATGTTTATAATAGTATAAAAACTTCAAAATCACTTGAAAAAGGCTGTACCAAAAATTTGTTAATATTTAAACATCGATATCTTTACTATTTCATAGTCAAATTTTTTATAAATGAATATATATGGTTAATAATTTCTAAATACGGCTTCACAAAAGAGTTATAAAAATTACAAAACATACGATGACACTGGGATCGATGTTTCATTTTTATATTTATAAATCGGTAAAGATTTTTACCTTTTTCTAAGTGGACAAATAATTTCAATTTCCTTTTTTTCAATTTTTGAGAGACTAAATCATAAAGTTTAAATTAAACACAAAATTTCGGCACAAACTTATTCAAAATCCTCTTAATCCAATCTAAATTTATTTAATAAAATAGAAATAAAAAATATATATTTGATTGGATGATTATTTTATTTATAGAAAATAGAAAATACATTGTTGTTCAATGGGAGCTGAATGTTAATAGAAGAGTTATATTTTTTGAGGAAAGATTTAGGAATATATTTCTTAAAATATATTTCAAATATTTCGTCATAATTTCAATAGAAAGTATATATGTAAGACAAGTTAAGACAAACAATTATTTATATTTTTGACAGCAGTGTAATAAATTATTAATTAAATAACAATTCCTTTGTAATATTCGCAAAATCTAAATAAAAGCCTAGAAGAGTAATTCACAGGCAAAAAATGACAGAATATTCCGTTTGAAAGAGACTTGTTTCATGAAATAAAAATAAAAATTTCCATAAAAATATGGAAAATACATTTCAATAAGTATTTATTATGTATTTGTAACGAATTATAATTGTATTTATTTATTGTTTTTATATATTTTATTAGATAACTCCGATATCAATTCTGAAACAGAAACAAAATCATTGTCCATGAAAAATTCATCGTTTCACTCAAGTATTTTTTCTTTGTAAATGATGTTATTAAACGAATCAAATAATAATAATAATAGATTCCGGTAAAAATGGTTGTCATTTGTGGCAATTTCTTTTACGTCTACTCGGTGATTCGAAGTACAATCCCAGCATCATCACTTGGATTGATAAAAATTCAAAAACATTTAAATTAGTTCAAAGTGCAACTGTTGCAAAATTGTGGGGAGAACAGAAAAAGAAGCCTCGGATGAATTATGAAACGATGGGGCGTGCGTTAAGGTAAAACGTTAAGCATTGAATTTATTTATATTTATATATATATTAGTTATATGCTATATCTAAATTCCGTAGTGATAGTGTACAATACTTTATGGTGACTCGTTAGCTAGCATAGTGTGAAGTTACACCGTTTCCTTTGTGATATTTCAAATATTTACAAATGCCATATTCCTGATAGTTTAAATTGTCACTTTAATATAAATATTATCATTTCGTTAACACTATGACTTGTCGCGAGTCAACATATAACACAGTTTACTTCCGTGGATTGATTTTCATTACAGAATAATTGCAGTGGCCTTACAAGTCTAGCAGCTATGATTATGACTATTATTATTATTATCATTATTATTAATATTATTATTATTATTATTATTATTATTATTATTATTATTATTATTATTATTATTATTATTATTATTATTATTATTATTATTATTATTATTATTATCATTATTATTATGAGTATTATTATTATTATTATTATTATTATTATTATTATTATTATTATTATTATTATTATTATTATTATTATTATTATTATTATTATTATTATTATTATTATTATTATTATTATTATTATTGTAGTTGTTGTTGTTACTATCATTACAATACTGTTGATACTTCATCTGCTGCGCATCGCGCATATAACACAAGTTTTATGTGTCGAAGATGAAGATATAATTAAAGTATTTTCAGTTATCAATTATTGCATGTGCAATGGAAGATTTTTCGATAATTAAAAATGACTAAATTTTACCTTTTACTTTTTAAAACTAAAAATAAAATATTCAACAACTATGATGATTTTTATTTTGCTAATCTCTCAAACGAGCCCTAGGCCACTTTTAGGTATAGAAAAATTATTTTAGGAAATCTTTTATGGTTTTAAGAAAAATATTCTAATAATTTCATGCCGGAATTGACCGAATTGGGTAAGAAAATTTAATAACTTTTGATAACTTAAAAATATATTAAATATAATTAGGAAATTGTTTAACATTTGCGAAATCTAATATTGTCAACTTCAAATTTTCATTTAATTAATTTGAACAACAATTGTATATTATTAATTTTATTTTTTAAATATCTTAAACAATCACATCAGTAGAGTACCTTGATGAATATGACCCATGGAATGCTTGGCTTGAAATTTTTTTTATTTTGTTTTAATGAAGTGGTTTATTTAATTCAAAAATTTACGATAAGACATACGCATACACACAATCTCTAAAATTCCGCAACGAAATAATAATTGATAACAAACACACAAAAAATATCTTTTTCCAATCAGAATAAGATGAAATATATATTTACAAGAAAATAATGAAAAGTTATAAAATTTATAAATGTTACAATTATTCCATTGTTTTAAAATTATTTAATTATTTATTATGCAATTAATTTTGTAGATTAATTTATTTAATCGAAATTAAATTACTTAACCTGAATCAGATTACTAAATCCGAATGGACTTGATAATTTTTAGACTTCTTAACGACAAATCAACAATCAATCTTAATCAACAAAGTCTTTCCCTAATACCGATAACAATTAAAAATATTCAACTGATATCACTTTTATTATCTTTCTTGGGTAATATATTCTACAAATTTACTGATTAAAGTACCATTTTTGATAGGTTGTTGGATTGCTTTTACTATGACAACAAAATAAATTATGTATATCATACATCTTTTTAACTTGTTAAAATTTAGAATTTTTATTACTATTGATATTATTATTTTTATTATTAATAATAAATTAATATTTATTATTTCATTTTGAAAAATTATATTAAAATTCGCAGGGAAAAATATTACTTAATTTCATATAATTTATATTAAAACTTTTATTATTTGTTTTAAAAATTTTAAAAATATAATTTTCATTTCATTTCATATCGATTATGAGACCTTACTTGTTTTATTTCAAAAAATTTATTTATTTGTAGATTTTTAAAAACATTATCATTAAATAGTTTTTAAATAGTTATGCATTTTAAACCGCAGTTATTGTACATTCAAATTTAGTTCAAGCTTTATCCACTATTTCATATTATTATATTAAAACATTGTTTTAAATTTTTAATTATTATTTTTCTATAATTTTATTATTATTTCCATTTTGAAAATATTTGCTGAACAAATTATAATAGAACTTGATAAAACTTTATTATAATTATTTTAATTTTAAAAATTTAATCAAAAAAAATTTAATTATTATTTAGTTTCAGGTCAATTGTTGACTTTATTAGATTAATATTATTAGTTAAAATTTCAGCATTGAAATCTTATTAAAATTTACTTTCACCAGCTTTTTATTAAATATTTTTTGAAATAAGAAATTTTTATTTAACTAAATTTACTATATTTTAATCTCTTTATTCATACATTTTAGTGACCAAAATTAAAATTAAATACATGTAGTTTTGTTACATGGAAAATTTTCCAGTTGAAAACTGTGTAAAAATATCATTTGATCATATTCTTCTATAAAAAATGTTCTATGACCCAAAATTCGCTATTAAAATAAATTAAACGTGTTTTTAACCCCAGAACGGCTTATTTCGACAAACGAAATGCGCTCCTCAGCGGCGAGTTTTGTTATCCGCTATTCGGCATAGTGTTACAAAAAATAAAATAATATCTTATTGGATGATATTTATTAAGATAATATGTTAACAAAAGTAATATTTATGATATATTTTTAATCGTCTTATGCGTTTTCTAATGCATATGTTGATAACGTATATATTCGTCATAGCCACTTAAGAGGTTAATGAAACCACAAAATCATTTACGAAAAGATTAAGAACAAAATTGACTTATATTATCTTAATTTTCTTAACAAGAGGGAAAATCTATCTAACAACTCTTCATGTGAATGAAAAAACTGAAACATCACATATTTTGTTATGAGGCTTAACCACTAGCCAGGGATGGCAAATATTACTAGTTTTTTGTGAGATTTGTAAATCGGTAATACGTACTGTATTTAGTAAGATTCTATCAAATAAAAACTGTGAAAACACTATAGCAGTTGTAATACTTCCTTGAGTAACCTGAGTTATATTTTGAACAGGATCTAATAGCAGCTAATGGAATATTAGAGATGTTTAAACATCCATCGTACTTAATCATAATTTTTTAATTAAAAAGAAGTCAAGTATTATCCTTATCAAGTATCATCCCAGTTGATAAATTTAATGAAAAAGATATGAAAACCTATTAAATAAGACAAGATACGTATAGCAAGGTAACGAGTATAAAAGAGATTGCAACAAAAATCAGTTGCCAGTAAATATATTTTTAAAAAACTTGTATTATTGAGTACAGAGATGACGGGAAGTCTCTCCAATGTATGTGGCATTACACCCATTACATGTGAATTGATAAATGAGATCTGAACACAATCCAACCGGCGTTTAAAATTTACTAACAAACATACTACATACTTTGCACTATTTTGAAACAATTTTTATTTATAATTAAAAATTTATAGATTTTATAATTTGTTTATATATTATCAATATAGTATAGTTATTCATTCGTCATTTTTAAAATGGTGAGAAATGTTGATGATAGTGATGCTATCGAAATATATAGTGAAAAAGATGTACGAATGGCGATTTTTAAATAATTTTAAAAGTTTAAAATAATTGATTGTTGAAAATTATTTTTAAAAATAATTGTTTAAAATTGTTATTTATTTTTTAATAATTTTTAGATTTTATAATTTGTTTATATATTACCAATATAGTATAGTTATTCATCCGTCGTGAATGTAAGTAACCAGATGATGATAGTGATGCTATCGAAATATATAGTGAAAAAGATGTACGAATGGAAATTGATATGTTTTGGTGCAGACAATACAAATCTGAATTTTGGTGGCGTTAATAGAGAAGAAAGCAATAATGTTTGGCGTTAGCTTCAAAAAGAATTGAATTGTGATATTATTGGCCTCGGATGCTCTTATCCTTCATAATGCAACTAGTACGGGATGTCAAGTGTTGGATGTTGACATGGAAAATTTGATTTATTCTTTACACAAGAATTTTAAAATCTGCACAGTGCGAACTGAATTATTTAAGAATATTTGCGAAGAAATGGATATAGTTTTCAAGCCATTGAAATCTCAGGCAACAACAAGATTCTTTTCTATCGCACCGGGAATTTAACGATTTATTGAAATGTTTGATCCATTAAAAGACTATTTCAAAGGACCCAAGACACTGTCCACTGGTCATCAAAAACTTGAAAGCAATAAATTTTTTTGCTCCATTTTCTGAATAACCAAATACAAATGATAAACGAAGCCATGTAAATTGCTGCATTTGGAATTTCTTTTGAGTTGAGATTATTCAAGGAAAAAGTCAAACATCGTCTTCAATTGGCGTATCTTACTCGAGAAGCCCGTCTAGAATTGTCTCGCTTGCAAATTGACACTCAAAGCGCTGTTTTCCAAAATGTTAAAGACTTTTATGAAGAGCTGATTGCATATCTCGACAAGTGGTAGGAATCATTGGATGGTGCTCAAAATTTTGAATGGATGAGTATGAACAAAACTCCGGAATGGCCGCAAATTGAAAAGTCTGTTGATATCATCGAACGACACGGTGCAAGTTCTGCAATAATAAATCAAAATTTTCTTTTCGATGAGTATAATCAAATGCTAATTTTTACGAACGAAAAGAAATCCACATGGGCCGACGAAAAAGCAAGTGGTTCAAAAATTTGGCTGAATATTTCTCTCATTTTCGCAAAAATTCAACGCAACTGACTAATATGTAGAGATTAGTTGAATTTGCTTTATACATCCCATAAACATCAATGGAAGTTGAATGTTTTTTATCGTTGATTAATCAAGCATGGACCGATCAGAAGGAAAGTTTCGATTTGAGCCCTGTAAATGCGATCACTCTACAATATAACTCAAAAATTAGTTGTAGTGAGTTTTACAAGAAAATTAAATCAAACTTTCAGTTGCTTGAAAAGATTCACTCACAAGAAAAGTATCAAAATTAAGAATTTATTGTTAATAAATATATTTTTTCACAAATAAATTAATTTGTTTTTGTGACCCGGTTTTTTTTGAAAATGTCCCGGATTTTTTCAAAAAGTTCATGACAGGCCTACATATTAGGAAGGTTGTAAAGATTTTAAGTTTTCTGTCATGAAATCATTGGGCATATATATTTAAAATAGTGTCAAAATCACTAAATATGTTTAGGAATAAATCTAAGGTTCTGATCTGGTGTATAAGTTGTTATGTTATACATTGGAGAAACTTCCCGTCTTCACCACACACCGGTTCAAGAACATAACCGATTGAAAGGTGTGAGTAATATTATTGAGTACTGAAAAATGTGTAAAGAGATAACTAATTTAAAAGATTTTAAAATTTTATATAAAAACTTTATTAATAAAGGAACAAAAATTTTTGTGAGACATTGGTGATTTTATCACGATCCACTACCATTAATATTCAAATCAACGAATTTATTGAGATTATTTAAATAAATAATAAATTAAAAATAAATTAAAATAAGTTACATCATTATTATTTCTATATATAAATTTTGATACAGATTATGATGGTAGATTGATGATGAGGATAATTTCCTCGAAATATAAATCATTTAGCGTCATATTTTGTTTTAAAATGAACCATAATTATTTCGATATGATAAAAAATAATCGTCATTCTTTTGATTTGGTTATTTGTACAAATATAAATAAATATAATACTTCACAAAGATAAAGCCACTCCAACATTACTATGAATACAAATCTCGCAAGCCAGTTACTTTTAAAGTCAATTATAATGTAATTCACAAACAATTACATCCGTCATATTTATTATCCGGTTAGTACATCGTACTTTAATTATATTGCAACGTACTATGTTTACCCAAAAGTCACTCATCTTATTTTAAAATGTCTGAATTGAAAATAAATTATCATAATATACACTCATACCTCGCTATACGGCTGCTCTTTATACGGCTTTTCGCTATAACGGCCTACTTTAATTACGGCACTTTTTCGATTTACGGCCTAAAATGTTTCGTTATACGGCCAAAAATCCTATTGAATTTATATGGAATTGTATATTTGCGGCGTTGATTCGTTATGCGGCGTTTCGCTTTGCGGCCAACTTTCCTGGAACGTATCTAGGCCGTAAAGCGAGGTATGAGTGTATTATTACTTAACTTATTAATTGAATAATTATTATGCTGGACTCACTTATTTTAACTTGAATTATAAAAATACATTGATATGAGGTCGAAATTAAATGAAGATAAATGGCAGTGGCGTCATTGAGAGGGTGCGGGGGTGCGAACCGCACCGGGTGGCTCCAGTCACAAAGAGTGACACCAAAATGCAAAATATCACTGTCTATGATTCTATGTCACTCCATAAAATTAGAATGGCGGCGGTGACGCGCACTTTTGTCCAGAAGCCCACTTCGGCGTTCCTGTCCCAGTGCTACCTCTTCTTTTGGTGTGATGTACTTGAAGAAATTAATCTTACACAGCTGTACCTTCAGACTAAGGGCGTAACTCTTTACAAGGCGGTGATAAATCTAGAGGCACTAAGACATTTTTATGTACGAGCAGCGTAATCATCTTTTTGAGCAGGCAATTGAACAAGCGCTTTGAAAACAGACCAATATGGATTGTCAGTAGAGAGCAGACCCAAATTTAAGAATAGGATGACAGGTGAGAAGACAAGAGATGCTGGACTAACTCTGCAAGATCATATCAAGAACCTTCAAAAAAGTAGCAGCCATGTTTGAGGCTGTTCAAGCCAAGAATTTGATATCAGACACTAAAAAAGAGTTGCTGGTTTATATTCCAAAATTGACCATTTTCTATGATGAGTGAGAGGAGTTTTTCAAAGCTAAAGTTTATAAAGATCTATTTGCGATCTACCATATGACAGTCAATGCTTTCTGATCTTGCAATATTATCTATTGAAAGTGATTTGGGGAAAGGAGTAAATTTCGATGAAGTAATTAACAAGTTTGCAGCTCTACAGGAAAGGAAATTGAACAAGCTATTATCATTTTATAAATTGTAACAAGCTGTAATGTCGAGGGTTTGATTGTACGACGTGCAATTTTGCTCATTGTATATATTTGTTTCATTTTTTGAGTATAATTGATGAATTTTATTTATTTAATTTTAATTTTAATTTAGATATTATTATGCGCGAAATATTATGAGAAAAATTAGTGGTCAGCGTTTAGTTTATCAATTTATTGCCAGCTCTGATTCAAATTTAACTTGATAAACATTATCAAATTTTTCCTTTCGTAAATGATATTGCTCAAAGATATTTTTTGTTTAAATTACATTTTCCTTAAATTTTTATTAAGAGATGAAAATTGCTCATCTTGCTAAATCTTTATCATTTGTATCTTATTTTATGAATTTTGAAAATAAAACGTTAATTTCCATTCTTAATTTGAATTTTTTATTTAAAAATTTAGAATATTTTATATAATTAAAATAACATATATTATGATTGTTCAAAATCTTAATTTTATTCTTAGTAACAATTTTCAAAACAATCACCGACTTTCACATTATATTATATAAACAAAACTTCGAATAAAAATTGGAGAATTCAATAATGCTTTTCATATTGTGAGCGATGTAAACATACTGCAATCATACAAATACTATTTAATATATAATAATATAAATTAGGTTGACATACTTGGCAGTTTGTTAAGTCTTTGGTCTTCATAAGAAAAACAATCTTTGTGAAAGATTTTATTTTTTTACATAGTTTTCCTTGAGTTTAATATAGTTTATCATCGGGTTTCAAGCTTTTTAATATCAGAAAAATATTATTTATCGATTCTTCAAAATATGTATCGGTTTCCCATTTGACTTATTCAGTTGAATAACATCTTCTACCATCTCTTCACGTTTATAAATAATAAAAAAGTCCAGCTGTATTCCAGCTCTGAAATATTGTTGATTTCTTAGTCTTTAACACAAACATAATTACCTTATAATATGTTCGCAGATGGTACTTTTTGCAATATATGTAGTGTTTAAAACGCAATGTAAAAAAATATATTGCAAGTAACCATTTCTCAATCCATGTGCATTCATTGTATGTGAATTATAGGAAATAATTTTTCCATTACCATTTTCTTCTCTTTTGGATAACGCTGTTCCAATCCAATCGAAACTGGCCTCATTATCCAATATAAATTCTTTGGGGGAAAATCAGGATACACTGAAATTGGTGTTATTATTAATTTTTCTTTGAGACTCAGAGCCTGATTCATAGATATCAGTCCATATTAATTTAGTACCATTACTTCCAAAATATTTCCAATGGTTTTGACTGTTCTGTATAATTTCTAATGAAACATCCGTAGTAGTCTGTTAGACCTAAAACGGTTCGTAGTTTTTTTATACATTTGGTCTTTATATTTCTTTATTGCTTCTATTTTATTATTTTCTGTTCTTATGCCTTTTTTATTTATTCTAGGTCCTAGAAATTTTGTTTCTTCTCTTAGAAAATAACATTTGTAAAATGCACGTAATCGCTTGACTCTAAATAAAAAAAATATAAAATTAGTATTTACCTTAAAACTACTATAATGAAGGTATAATAAATTGCAAAGCGCGTTCTTAAGATGTAGTTATGCTCTCTGGTAAATAACTGCAAACCACAAACATGTGCTTCAAATAACACGACTTGTGGTCTATAACAGGGCTAATTCCACGCAGATACTTTCTATCTAGCTCTATATATCGAAAGCTTGCTACAGCTCATTGACTCAGTCAAAATGGTAAAGCAGTTGTACAGGCAAATAAATTTATTCATACATAAATTAAGTATTCTAATAATTAAATTACCTAATTAATAATTATCGCGAATGGTTTGATGCGTGTATATATGTTATTGAATGTCTGAAATATGTTTCATATTTCATGTTCATTATTACATAATATTATTAGATCCTAAAGAAATAAATACTTAACTTATTATGTCATAAAATAGATTTTAGAATATACAAACCATTCAAAATAATTATAAATTAGGGAAATTTAATTATTAGATTACTTAGCACATAAATAATTTTTCAGTGTTTTTCTGAATACTATAGTTTATCAATATTTTTGCGAATTTTATATGCAGTAACTACTTTCTTATCCTTCATTTTCTGAAATCAGCCAATTCATTTTTGCAGAAATGAATATTTTATTAATTATTTTTGTTTATAATTTTTGCTATTTTTGTATTAAATATGACTTTGGATAACTTTTACTTCAAAAGCCTTCATTTTCTAGAAACCGCCACCTTTTTTCATAGTTCGGTTTTTGGCGGATAAGAGAGTAGTTACTGTAATTAAACTTTAAATCTAAAAAGGTAAGAATTAATGGTTTGTCACATCATTTACTATTTACATTTTTATTCTTATTTTTGCCGCCCCTAAGCCGCGGCCTTGTTGACTTAGAGGTAAATATGGTAATGAATAAATCGATCAATAAAATAGTTGTTAGTAAACCATACAAAATCAAATTTTAGTTTTATGAATAATATACAACCGTCATGGACGGGCTTAATTTACCTGTCTATTTTATTTCGAGGACAAATCAAATAAATAAGCAAATAAATCAAAAATAAGCATGTTGAAACAAATAAAACACAATTAGAGATTCCAAAACATTTAATTGCTATGACAGATAATTATTTCTTGGTTAATATATGTTAGTGGTTTCCAAATCGTTCATCACTATATCCTGATTAATCGATTTTGATTATTTTATAATGTGTAATACAGTAACTACTCTCTTATCCGCCTTTCTTTTGAAATTCGGTTTGAAGCCGTGCAATAATTTTATTTCTTAGACCAGTATTAACCGCAGTTATGTCACAGACTACCTTTTTGATGCATTTCCAAGCCTCGAATTGATCTAAAAGATTCTTCAATTGATTGAATATATTCTCTGCAGAACCACTTCTACAAATAAGTATTCCAAGATTTAAACTTCGAAACAGGAATAACTTGCGCGTCGGAGAACACCTTTAATTTCAGAGGCTCTTCTTTCGCACTCTCTAATTACTTTTCTCCACACTCCACTTTGTGAAGGGGTTGATATATAATCATCGCTTTCGCTGCCTAAGCTGTTGCAGACTCTTGAAGCTATTCTTGTTGATAAAGCATACCATGTAAAAAGATTTGCAGCAGGCATTGTACATTGGTATTTTATTTTCTTTATCCGTGAGCACTTTTATGAGCATATTACTGCATCAAATGACATAATAGAAACATTTTCATCCAAACATTCATCGGATAATTCGCCAGTACTTTGCTTAATTGATGTCACTGCCACTCTACTTCACTTTGATGGATGAATTATTGATACAGATGCCAATTTCAAGGTTGTAGTCCGATGCTACCCTTGGATTCAATCATTGTTAAATGCAGCTGATTGTCTTATGAACTCGACCAATACCATTTTTCTTTTGTAATGTCCAAAACACCAACCAAATTCTTCCCGAATTTTTCATTTCTTTTCCAATAATATATTGAATGAGCATTAATATGATAAAGATTTAGGATTAATTTAATAACATTATAGAAATTAACAAATCATGTAATATATCTTATTACGTATTTGAAAATGACTAATTGCTTATTATATTTGAAAGTATATTTGGCAAATAACATATATAATTTGTAATATACATCTAAAATATAATTACATTCATGAAATAACGATTAGTTTATTTATACTTTCAAATACTTTCAAAGAGATTTTGAAAATTGTACGACCTTCGAATGCATACATGAATCAGAAAAATAAATTCACTGTCTGCTTTACTTGAATATTGTACATAACCAAGTGTTTTGGATACCAATAAGTAATAATTCAACTTATCTCAAAATATAGTGGTAGAGTATATTCGAAACCATTAATCAAATTGACAAAAGCCGGAAGTTTTTTAAGTTATTAATTATTAAGTTATTATTCTTTAAGTTTTTAAGATATCAAAATTAATTTTATTAAAATTTAAAATTTCCAAATCTACAACTACACTACACAACCAATTCATAGAAATGTGGTATTAATGTGTATTTTTTATAATAACCGTAAGTACAAAAATATCACATAAATTAGGATAATTTCTCAAAATACTCTCCAAATTTAAATATCTAACATTATGAGCACTGGATATTTTATATTTAAAATTTAATAGGAAAATACTTGTTTACATTAAAAATAACTTAAAATAATTAAAATATTATTGATCTAAAAAATTTAAGAATTTGTTGAAATATTAAAACATTAAAATCACTAAGAAGAAAGTTTACAAACTCTTGTTTAAATTTGAGAATTGCTATAGATATTTTAAATTAAACTTTTAAAAAATGTCAGACGAACAAATTAAGCAATCAGAAGTTATAAATATTAAAATTTTGACTATAAAAAACTTGGTAAAATTAAGCACTATTCTAATAATTAAAATTTTTATTCGTTTTACTTTTCAGAGAGGCATAAAAGGTGATGTAGTTTCTTCCACTGTGAAAATTGAATTTCGTGATAAAATCCTTGGCGAATCACCTAAAGCAGAATGTTCACTGGAACAACCAGCGGTTTTTAATTTCAATGCTTCTTTTCATTGTTCATTTGATGATTTTATTGTTCTTGATGAAATCAGTTATCGCCCCGTTGTTCGTAAGTCACATCAATTTAATCGACACTCACATTGCACTATATTATAATTCAGTGACCATTACTGAAATTTTACCAAAAGAGAAAAAACAAAAGGAAGAAAAATCCCAAATTCTTGGGCAATGCACATTTGACTTATTACCTTTGTTAAGAGGTAACTTGATTATATATATTTATATATATATATATTATCTAATTATATTCAAAACCATTTAATTTGTGTTCCGAATAATGGAAAGTTTTACATAAAGCCGTTATCAAAATCCTAAAATAAAAACCTAAAAATTTACAAAACTAATGAGACTCACATTTACCCGACTGCGAATCAGTGATTTAGCCTATAATTTCAATATAATTGTGTACATCAATCTGTTTTTTTAAATTCTTTATTCCTAGATTTAATAACATTTATTTATTGAATAAAAAATTTCCAATTCTTGAATCATTTCAAATCGCAAATCTAAGAAACACTTTATCGGGATATAACAGTGTATTTATCTGTCTTATACGTTAATTTTAATTTTTGATATAAAATAGTCATTATTTAAGAATATTTCAGAATGAAATTATTAATTTTAACTAAGTTTTTAATTTACAATAAAATAATGACAAATTATGAACATAAAGAATGAACATAAAGAATGAACACAAAGAATGAAGATGATGATACTGCCACGTAGAAAGTGATTAACAAAAACAAACTGTACATTATTATAAAATTACGTAACATATCATCTTTGCATAAACTCTGATTATCCTAGCTCAGGACTGGGGAACCTGCGGCCTCCGGAGCCTTATCGAAATAAATCTTAATTTATATAAAAAACCATGAATTTTGAGGATTTACAAATAAAAATGGTTGTAACTACTGAACTGTATATATACCGTACTGTACATGCATCCCACCGAGTACACAGAACAAAATATAAAAGTCAATCATTCACACCCATAAATACAAAACGTATGTAGAAGAATAAATAAGATTATTGAGCACTCATTTGTGAAATGATGACTTATTTGCATCAATTTTTCGATTCAGAAATAATAAAAATTTTCCAGAATATTTCGTACAGCTGCATTTTTCAAATCTGGAGACTGATTATAAACAAAAGATTTAAAATGAAATTAATTAATGTTAAAATACTTTTTGACAGCGGCCCCATTTGGAGGCGACAAATTTCAATGTGGCCTATGGATATAAAAAGGTTCCCCACCCCTATCCAAGCTCTTATGGGGATATTTATATTCAAAAAATTAAACACAAATATATATATTGTTTTGTTGCACTCTGAGTAAGACTTTGTTAGAAAATTCTTGTCCATCTTCAATATCATCAAAGGCCACAAGAAGTCAAAATTTATTATTATTTATCTATTCTGACGGTGCATTGGCCAAGGAGACAATTTCAAAGAGGTTTTTGAATTATTTTGTTGTAACACAAAATTAGTTCCTAACTTTGTTGTTAGTTTCAGCAGGATATTTTCGTTCTTTGATTTACGATACTTTAGGTCACTTCTGTTTCCATCAATTCTGCGAACCCGCTATGGTCTTTCTTTCGTAATTGAAATATCTTAACTGACCCACCTTTATTTCATAATTTACCATCTGCAAGGTTATACAATTATCAGGCATCACTTGTAAAAATTACACTTATTATCCATGAACCAGTCTGCAGCCTTTTAAAATTTTTAACAAATCTTTATAGAAACCTGATTGAAACGAAATTAATTACATTTACTGAAATTTCTTTAGTTCTTGCCTTTTATTTTTATTTCTTTTACTTCGTAATAAAAGAATTGACTTCTTTTAAAAAAATGGCTTTTAAGTTATCTCTACATTAATTTCCTTATTTTAAAAAATTAAATCATACTTTCCGACGACATCGATTTCATTGTGCAAATTTTCGTTAAAAAATTGACAAAATTTCTTGATTTTTGTTTTGTTCATTTTCTAATCGATATTTTTTATTAAAATTTCTTTAAAATAAAAACTTACAAACATGGGCGTCTGCAGGAATTTTTCCAGGGGGCAAAAATATTTTTTTACCAAGTAGACAATTTTTATAGGGGATAAGAGAGTTGAAAAAAAATGCATGTGTATAATAAATATTTGGGGAATTATACAAAATAGGACTTTTTTTTCATTAATTTACAAAATAGACCAACCTTTTTTTATTCAATTATAAAACAAAATTACATAGACTTTAAATAATAAATATTACTTTTTGAAAAGAAACTGCAGACGTCTGTGATCTTGACCAAATTTATTGATCAATTAAAATGTGTTTAAATTAATCGAAAAATAGAATGGTTTTGGAAATCAAGGGGGTGGGAATTTGCCCTCCCCCTCTTACGGACGCTCATGCTCACAACAATAAATAGTGCACTTTGAAATTGTAGTTTTTCCTTATTATAGAATAAATTTTTCGATTGTATGTAAAAAGAAAACACGAAAACATTGAATTTAAAATAATTACTAAATATCATCACTTATTAGCCAAGAAATTTATTCCAGAAAATTCCCACTAAAATGGTACATAGGCTAATGCGTGGACGACTGGAAATTTAAAAAATTTTCGACAGTAGTGCAATTTATCAGAATTTATCAGAAGTTCAAGGATTTAATAAATTATATAAAATATTTATTTAATATTTGACATTACATTAGATTAGCGCTTTCTCTTCACAGGTTATAAATTAGTTTTCTTTGGTAAATCTCATTTGTAAACACCAACAGTAAATATATTTTTTTAAATGAAAACAATTAACAGCATTAAAAATTGATTTTTTTTTATTATTTTGATCAAAGTAAAACCAAGGTTTTCGTCTAATTGAAATTTAATTCAATTTGAATTTTAATGGTCGGTTTATAATTATGATATAAATGTTTTGAATAATATTGGCGTAAATTATGTGGGTCGGTTAAAACGTGAATGAACTTGTAAGCAATGATATACCGTATGTTCATTGAATGATAAAATTTCCTAATTTTCATTATAACATTTTCATTATATCTTTATCTTTTATTTATTTGTGATCGGTTTTCATTTACAATTTAGTTTATATTCATTTCTTTCAGAGTATTTCAATACGTTTTTTTCCTGTTAAAGGGAAAACATTAATCTATAGTCTCGAAAAAATGAAAATAAATTCAAATATGCTAAAAAATTATTTTAATTTTAGGAGGATTATAATTTCACCTGTATTGAATTTTTAAGAACACGATTCAAATCAGTTAATTAATTTTTATTCTACTAAAATCCTAATATTAAACATAATAATGTAAATTAACAAATTTATTATCTCACAAATATTTGAATTATTTTTAATGTAAATTAATTTTTTATGAGAATATTTTAATTTTTAGGACAAAATAAATTCAATTGCTCATTAATGATAAATTCAGTTTCTGGTTCTCCCCTTGAACAATTGACGTCTGAAATGCCCCAAGTAACTTTTGCAAATTAAATGACATAATAATAAAAATATTGTAATTATATATATAAACCATAATACATTTTATTATCCGAAATGCAAAATGCGACTAACTTGCCAATAAAATTTTATCGGTCTGGTATTTTAATATTTAAGTAAAATTTAAATTTTCTTTAATTTTCTTGTCATTTATTTATCAAAAAAATTTTTTTAAATAAATAAAAATACGACCAGTTCTGGCAAATATATCCGGCCGCCTAAGGCATCAAATTTTAGAAACAAAAATACAAATTTTTTTAAAGCAATAATCTTATTATCACACAAAAGACTATTTTTTAAAAACTTGATAGTTAGCTAATCGTAACTAAGTGTACTGTTTCACAGTATTTCAAAAGCTCAAAAACGATTATAAATCTCCTTAAACCTCAAGAAAGTTTGAAACCGCAATTGTTTTTAAATGACAGTGCCGTCTTACACTTGCATTCAAAAAATATGTTTTGCAGTTTCCTTTACCTTAAACGTGTTTTCGTACTAATAAAACATTAATATATTAATGAAAAAATTTTTAAAAAAATTAATCAATTACGCAAACTGCCTTTCATAACGTTATTTAGTGATATGTCTCATACTTTACTATCTGTGCAATGGAAGACCAATTATATATGATTGCGTAGAGCGCCATATTGTCGGTGAACGGCTTTGATGGTGTCAATTTTCAATAAGTCGTAAATAAATGAAAATCAAATGGTTGTCGCACGAAAAATTAGTTAAAATAAAGTGTTTTGCCATTTTCGACGATAGTCAAAAAAGTTCAAAATTAATCTACCAGAAATTGCATAAAATATCTCAACGCACATTATTTTCAATTCAATAAAATAAAAAATAAAGAAATTCAAAAAGTAATTTATTCTCATTATATATTTTATCTTAAATACGTGGTGCGTTCAATAAGCAACCATTTTTATTCAAACTTTCAGCAGCAAACAAGCAACATGTAAAAGTTTATTTATCAATATAAGCTCCGCCAACTTCTACGCATTTTCATCACCATGACACCAAGTTCAAAATCATTGGTCCAATCAAAGAATTTTCCTCACAAATCCTTCTTCATTTGTCGGAGAAAGTGAAAATCACTAGGACTGAAGTCGGAACTGCATGGCGAGTCAAGCAACAGTGACAAAACACATGGGTCGATTGTTGTTGTTGTCAAGTGTACTATGTGGATCTATAGATAAAGTTCATTATTTCTTCTTTTCTGAAGCTTTCTTCATGTATCCTTTGCCAATTTGAGAAAACCTTTTATCACCTAAAGGTTTATGAACACTAAACATATCTTGTGAGATGTGCCAATTCTCATTAAAAGTGATGGTTTCTCCTCTAGCATTTTCCATTCTGTAGAATGGCGTTTAGTTTCAGTTATGTATAGGTTCAGAAGTGTCTCATCTTCTGTGAATATTCTTTCAGAAATGCATCACCAAGCTTTTCAAAGATTTCCAAATTTTTCTAACAACACTAAAATCGTATTTTATTGCGTCCACTTTTAAAACCACGAATATATTTGTAAATAGTTGCTTTACAAAGGCACTCACTTTTATAAACAACTTACAGTTGTGGAATAATTTCTTTATTACTAGCTTTCTTCAAAAGCAAGGCTTTATAAATCTTTAAAATTCAACATTATTTGACATTTTCTCTCACAATAATGAAATAGTGCGATTTCTTTTCCAAACAAAAATACCTTAGAAAAACAAAAACACTTTATTATCTATACATAGTATAATAACCTAAAATATCTATTTTATAAAGTAAATATTTCTTGTTGAGTATTGATTGTGTATGTAAACAAAAATCATTTAAATATTTTTATAGGCTAAAGCTCAATCTGGAACGTAGTATTTTTGGTAATTCAATTAATGACAACCATACGTAAAAATCATCTGTCGACAAACAAGATTATTATAAATTTGTTTTTATTTAACTAATTAAATTTTAATCTCTCATTTATTTATAAATACTCAATTAAATAATTTTTGTTTACTATTCTTTCATTATATATTCAGCGTCGCAGGTTAAAAGTAAGAAACGTAAACAAATTATTAACCTCTGCATCCAAAATATGTACGATAATCTATTGTTGTTGTAAAAAGATAAAAAATATTTACTTACCATATTTACCATTTTAAATTTACATTTTTATTATTGATTGAATGTTTTCACATTATTGAATATCTTATTTTATTGTTTATTATAATTATAATAATAATAATTATTATTATTATTATTATTATTATTATTATTATTATTATTATTATTATTATTATTATTATTATTATTATTATTATTATTATATTAATTATTATATTAATTATATTAATTTTACTCACAGTTTATGTGTAGCAGCATTTTTAAAATTTATATAATATAATATGTAGTATGTTCAAGTTTTAAAATATTTTATAATTTTATCTTAATATAATTTTTAATTTTAACATTTTATAAACTTTTTAATAAAATCGATAATGCCTATAGTTTTTTTAATCTTACTTGACAATGACATGAAAACGATCGAAATATATCATAAAACTCGGTTGTCATTGATTTATACTCAAAAGTAAGTCGGGTCAACAATTCACAGGTGAGAGTCAATTACTTTTGAAATTTGACGATGGCCTTACAATACATAAAACACAATAAGAGAGGTATTGAACCATTTATTTTGAGATTTATTGCTAATATTTTAGTAATCTTCGAATCTATCATTACAGTAATAATTAATTTGTTATTTGGAATTAACAATGAAAAATGTCAATCACCATAATTTGAAAAGGGTACGAATGAAATGAAAATTGAAAGCTTTGTATCAGATCAACAACCATCAAATGAAAAAAAGAAATATCCGATTTCACAATTTTTAAAAATTCTGCAATAAAAAATAGACAAATATTATTCGTTTAGTTTATGGTTTCCAGTAATAAGTGAAAATTTAGTTGACATGATCCATTGTATAAAATGGAAATAGTGATACTTCGGACCTCAACTGTAGCATTGGCTTCAGAAAATGCCTTGAAAAAGGTTGTCTGTCACTTCTTCAACACTGCACATTTATATAAATATAGTTTAAATATTTGTGCATTATTTTAGAATAATGTATTTCTTGTAATTTTTTTAATTATTTTCTACATTTTTACCAAAGAAAGTTTACACACTACTGACCATTTAAATATTTTATACATTAATGCCAATTATTTTTAACAGTTCCCTAATTAGAGTAGAGTATTATTTTTATATACATTGAATAAACTTCATACTGAAATTTGGGTAAATGCGTTTATCAAAATAAAGAGTAAATTAAATATATTTCAAAAGACTAGCTTAAAGAAAATAATTTGAAAACGTCAGCAGATAAGATAGAAAAATTGGACAAAATAAAATACGAAAATTTTCCAATCAATTTATAATTTCAGTAAATTATGGTGAGTATAATAAAATGAATAATTTATGTAAATAGAATTTGTTAGTATTTAATATAATAATAAAAATATTTTTAGCCAACTATCGATGTTGAAATATCTTGTGAACATCCATTAATTGAAGACGATAGCGGGTCATCCAATAATATAATTTCAATATCCCTTGAGTCACTTTATAGCCCACCAGATTCATTCGTTCCAAATATAACCGGTACAATTTATGTAGCGGCATTATCACTACCCCTGACTTTGGAGGTAATATTTATTTATTTTTGTGAAAAATTTATTTTAATTATGTTAATTAAATTTATTTAAATTAAAATTTTTATTCCATTTAGAAAGAAAATATATTAGTATTTCCCGGAGGTATTGTTAAGCCGGCTGGTGAAAAAGATATCCAATCGAAGCAGATTAAGTGGATCAATCCAGGTTCAGCAATGAATAATTCAATTTATATTCAAAACAGGTTAAATAATTTTTATAAAATCAAATATATCTTTTGATAGAATTAAATTAAAAATTTATTACTTTATTTTTATGAAGTCTCTTGCATAAATATAGTAATTCGTTAAATTAGGAAATTTGAAAACTAAATTAACAATACATATACAACAGGGGTCGGCAACCTACGGCCCTTTGTAAATTTTGGTGCGACCCGCCGAAGCACCAATATAATTTTAGGAAAAATAAACAAACTTAGAGCGTGAGTGTGCCGAAACGTGGGTGTTGACAAAAATGCGCGCTAACAGAAGCATAGTAAATAGTTATTTTACTGCGCAAGTATAATCCCACCGACTATGACGTTCGCTTAACAAGTGTAACATTCTGTTTTCAGTTTGCCAGTTCGATATTTTATGGTCATTTTGTATAAATGAACGTTCACATTGACAATCGTATGGACGTCTCACTACAAAAGTTAATGAGAAATACGTGCTATTTAGTTCAAATGTAAAATGGAGCACCTGCCTTTTTATGAACAAAAATCATTTTTAAAGGTCAATTTTTTTAAAAAAATATTTTTTAAATTGATAAGAAATTTTGGATAAAATTAATTTGTTAAATTACGATGAAATTACATCATGAGAGAGAAACTCGTTTACACAGCCCCGTACCGTGACACCTTTTGACGGGGGGGGCCAGACTCTCATTAAAGGGGCCAGTAATTCTCGTGTAAACTAAGTATTTTATGAAAACAGACTAGTCACTACTCACACTTTGCACTCCGAAATGTTCAATTTAAAAAAAAGGAAAGCAAAATCGACATTTTGTCTGAGCATTATTTTGCTACATTATTGCATATACTAGTATATAGGAAATGATTTTCGCACATTTTTTAGGAACAAACACAAAAAACAAATAGCTGCATGTATTTGCACGACGGACAATTGGACATACAAAGACAGAACACACAGTCACACAGATTTGAAAACTAAAGGTGAGTGCAATAGAAATTACACAGGAACTAGATCCAGAAAAAAGAAATTACGTGTGTGAGATATCGACATGACTCAAAATAGCTGCAGTCGACGATTTTTCATTTCATGAAACCGCCGAAGAAACTCATCAGATTTGATGTTATTACTGATGTCACTTTCAAATGAGAGCAATACAAGGTTGGCTTTACGAGAATGGCTCATCGACGTACGAAAGGGAGTTAAGACACGAGATAAAGTACTGAAAGTCGCCTCACATGTGGCAGTTGAAGCACCGATTGTCAGTGCAGAAGCTGCAAGACGATAGACAGATGGAAAAGCATCTCGGTATGAGTACAGTTCTTGCACTAACTGATGAACGTTTGTCACAGTACTGACTCTCTTCAATAGGAAAACCTTTGCAGTTTCAAATTCATGTTGGGTTTCGCTTAGGTCCACGCCACACAGTGTCGCTAAAGTCTTTAGATCCTCAATATTCAAAAAGTTTGCGTGATCAGTCTTCAAACATGCAAGAGACTTATAAAGGCTTCTGTTGGTGACACCGAAGCGTTTTGTTAGTTCCTGCAGAGTCCTATCAACGACTTCGTAATACATCTGGCGATATGCGCATCTGATAGGCAAGGCCTGGTGTTCTGGCTGTCCCACAGATCCGAACACAATGAAGTTGTCTAATTTTGAGTTCATCTGAGTTCTTCTTCTTTTTGGTGTCTGTTCCATATCCATTTGATCTTCGAATTTCCCAAAAAGAACTTGGAATTCCTCTTCATTGCGTAGGCTGCGAATGCGCTCTATGACGGCATCCATAACATCACATGCTGAAGAAAGGTCCATTGCTTGACCCTGCAAGCTATTGTTGGCTGTTTCAAGGATAGTCAGCAATGAGAGCACCATGTGTGCAATGAACTGAAACTCCACTTCATTGACTCGATGCAAGAGTCCAGTAGCTTCCAATTGAATATCAATTGAAAAGTGAGAATGTCTACTAGAACACATCTCAAGCAAATTCACAATTGTATCATAATTAGTTGTTATTGCCTGAGTCGTCTGCAAGTGTCCTGTCCAACGATGTTCCATGAGCCGTGTCAATTTATCGCCTTGATATATGGCCGCAACCTTAGGATATGACAAAAATGTGTATAAGTTTCTGCATATGTCGAAGAAGTCCCGCAGTTTTTGGCACTCAGAAACGGCACACACAACAACCAAATGCAACTTGTGGTTGAAGCAATGGACATACGGAATTTCTTTTTGTAGACGCTCCTGAAGCAAGGCCTGCACCCCACCATGCTGTCCAGACATAACAGCGGCTCCATCATAGCATTGGGAAATTATATTTTTAGGATCCAACTGAGCCTCTTTCAAGGTTGTCAAAATTACATCTGTGAAGGCCTCTGCATTGAGAGCAATTGTTCGGGAAATGCAGATTAAGTGCTCCTGAGGTTGTACCTGCTGAGACAAACCTTATGGCAATCGACACATTCTCAGTCCCTGTTCGATCTTTGGTACCATCCACCTTCAGAGTAAAATATTCAACATCCGCAGACTTGCACTTCTTAACAATTGACTCTTGCACTATTGATGCCATTAACGCGATAATTTCATTTTGAATTCGAGGTGATGTGTACGTGGCAATTTTGGGAATCGTTTTAATGATTCGAGCCAGCTCAAGATTTTTCTTAACAGTGTATTCGCAGAGACGTAAAAATAGACCACACGGAAGCTTATCATCCTCATCAATATCATCTCTACTGAAACTGTCACCACGAAAGGCTAATTCATTTGTCACAAGAAACTTTACAACGTCAACGATTTCGTTGACATAATAACGGTTGTTCTTCAGCTGTGTTTCATTAATCAAAGTGCAAACTTCCTCACCTTTTTCACATCTCAGCTGTTTCTCTTTCCAGCGTTCCATGGCATGGATGTGGCCAGCAGAAGATTCATGCTTTTGAAAACCTTTTCCTTTTTCTAAAGCCGATTTCCAATTTCGGAATCCTCCTGTTCTGAAAGCACTTTCGCCAGCAGAGCCGGGCAATGAAAATTTTCTACAGCAAAAGCAGAAGACTGCATCTTTCTCAATAGAGTACTCCAAATATGGTCTTCCATTATACCACACAGACGAAAATGAGCGTTCCCTTGAACCAAACGAAGTCTTTGGGAAATTTACATCAGTTGGCTGGCGTGGCATTTCTTCACCCAGATCACATTTAGTAGATGACAGAGTCTTAGCAGGTGCACAAGAAGATGAGGACATCACTGCACTGCCACGGATACATGAAATAGCAGGTACAGATGAAGGACTAGCACAAGTTGAGGACATAGTAGCAGAGATACTATCACTGGATGAAGTGACTGAAGTCACAGAATTCTTTGGAATGACTTGGAAGAAATTCATGATACTCTTTTGTGTCGACATGTTCTAATACGATGAAAATAATGTTACAAAATATGATCAATTAACATGTCACTCTGCCATAGGAGTGAGTTGAGTATAATGACATGTGATGTGCTCTCATTGGCCTATCTCTCTACCATCGTATAAAGACCACAATGCACCCACTCCGTGCTCTGACACTCAATCATGCCTCCATGCGTTGTTACTGCCTGTGAGGCAGGAAAGACAGACAGCACGCACCCTACCCACGCCACCGACTTCACATGCCAGTCTCTTCCAGTGAGGCAGATAGATGGAACATCCTACTCCCGTCCACACTACATAAACCTCTACATGTGCAACTCATGCACACCCATGTCAATGCATGTGTGCACGATAGCAATTTTTCTTTTATCAAACATATTGAATGTAATTTTTTATTCATGTCCGTTTTTTTATTTAGGGGCCAGACTTGCGTTTGGGGGGGGCCGGGCCCTCCTGGGCCCCCCTGACGGTACGGGCCTGCGTTTACACATTTATATTTTTTAAAATTGTCATGTTAGTTGATTTCTTTCTTATAATGTAATTTCATTATAATTTCTTTCTTATAATGTAATTTAATCATAATTTAACAAATTAATTTTATCCAAAATTTCTTATAAATTTAATTGCATTTTATTCAAATCTACCAGAAAACAAATTTCTCAATTTAAGAAATTTTGCAAAATCAATGATTTGTATATTTTCAAGCACCTATTTGTGCGAACAAATATTTTCAAGAATGAATTTCATAAAATCAAAATATAGAACGAAGTTGACGGATTAAAATTTACAATACTTGTTAAGGATTTCAGTATCCCAAACAGAACCGGACGTAGATGAATTAACAGAAAATATTCAAGAACAAAAAAGCACATTGAATTTTAATAAATGAATAAACCGAAAAATTTGCAATTTTCATATTTTCCATTTACATATTAAAATTTTATTTTTTCTCCTTTTAAAGAGTTGCAAAATTTGTGTTCTCTGTCATAATCGTTATTATAGCATGTTAAAAATAATATATTTTTTCTATATTTATTTTTAATAATATTTATACTCGTTTATGGTATGAAAGCGCTATTTAAGATACATTTGAATGTGCGGTCCACATAAAAAATTTATTTTGAAAATAGCCCGTCGCCCGCAAAAGGTTTCCGGATACAATAATGATAAAGAACCACTAAAATAAATTATTTGTTAGGTTGGAACTCATCCAATGCATATGTGAAACAGATAAACATCAAATTTATGTTATTCCCTTTTGATTGGCTGACTTTGTTGAATTGCGCAAGCAATTGTAATTATATTTTTGGGTATTTATTAATGAATATTTGAAAGGCACGTGGAATATTAGATTTTTGATTGTTCGTAATATTTCATTTTCAATCAACTTTTTGGGGCAATTAAAATAAACTTAATAACAGTGATTAAATATATTTAATATTAATGCCGAAGACGGATTGAATGAATTTTTTTATGTACCAGGTCATTTTTGAGAAAAACTTTAGGGAAATATTTGGGAATAAATTTCTAATCTTTTTTCAATAATTTCAAACAACATTTATTTGCGGAATACTGCTAGAAATTACATTATTCAATAACTGCCACCAGGCCCGGATTCAATAAGTGCGGTACCCGACTCTTTTTGCGTGGCCCACTTTATTTTAAATATTTAAATAAAATGCAAATTCAATATATATATATATATATATATATATCTTTTTTCTGTAAACTTCTTCCAAATAAATTTCGAGTTATTGGTGATTAGCCAATTGAAGAAAAATTCAAACAAATTTGCAAAATTTTAAACTTGACATTTGTCTATTTAATATGATCTTAGACAATTTGTAAATTTATAAATATTTATAAATTTCATATGATTTTGTATTTGTGTTTGTCATTTCTAGCTATGTTGTCAGTGATGACTATGACACTGAGGACGGCGATTTGAAAGACAAAGCCTCGACTCAACATCGAATTACAAGCGAAAAAGAGAAACCTCGTGTTTTATGGAACATGGACCGAAGATCGGTATTGCAACAGAATTCACTTAAATTGTATTTTAAAGTTAAATCAAAAATCAAAAAAATCATATATTTTTGTTTTAAATTCAGATTTAAATCGAGAATAGCGAAATATCGAAAATGGCCCGTTGAGATTTTTAGAATCGGTGGGCCTTCATTAAACAAAGGAAGAAAGGTGAGAATTTTCTGAAAATCATTTTATTGATAAATTGATTGATTAAATGTGTAATTATCAATTATTTGGTCATTGATTTAGCAGTCAAATGTGTTCCTGGCAGAGACATCTAAAAAACTGTCGAAATGCAAATTAGTATGTAAAAAAGCAATTTCGTGGGCTCATTTATGATATGAAACAATATTGGATATTTTTCTTTAAATATTCTACAATCATGTATTTGCAATTGTTAAATTTAGTCAATTTTATTTTGACTTTTTAAAATTAAGCGTTTTCTTAAAATGTTATTTCAAAAAAATTGAATGTCATAAGTAAGTCGTAAGTAACAAGAGTTACAGGACTAGGACGCTATTATACAGAGACCTACAATCAAAAAAGCTTCACTTCATACCTTTCTCTGGTAGCATGAGTAACTTTTTTTTATCCTTCCATTTTCTTTGGAAATAAGAAGTCGTTTATTCATAAATGATTTTTAATAGAAAATTGAAAATAGAAATATATATTAAATGAAGAAATAGTTTTGTAATAAAGGAATACTCATATTACGGATAATTTACATACATATCCTTTAACGTTAATTGGCAACATTATAAAAATTTGTAATATACCAAGGCTGACTTATGATACTACAAGATTTTTGCAACTGGTGTAAAAATTTATTATACCAAAGGGTCACATCAAATTTCTGATAGTTATGATAGGATTATGAGATCTTCTAATAATAATAATTCACAATATGAAAGAACTTTGTCGAAGTACTTTTACTTGAAACATCGTCATGAAAAGAAGATACTACTACTACTACTACTACTACTACTACTACTACTACTACTACTACTACTACTACTACTACCGAAGACTCATTTATAGGTATTTATATCCAGAATTATAATTCATCGGTACACGAAACAGGAGGTAAAACTATCGAAATTAGGACCATACCAATTAATTTTTAACTATTCGAATATTATTTATTTCAACCAAAAAAATTTAATTAATAACTAAATAGATGATTGTAGAATTTTCCAAGGCTGATTATATGCATGTTTATGGGTCTTTACATATATATTATATATCATGCCCACATGTCGTATTTTTATGCAAAACAACCATTTTCATTCATATTGCACCGTTTATTTTTTGCATGTTTTCAAACACTTAAAGTAGTACTTTTATTTATTTATTGTTCATCTTCTATCATCATATATGCTTAACGTTCTTCGAGAACATAAGTAATAACGATATCTACAATGAATTTAGTATTAGGTGCTAAATAAAAACAAGAATATAAAATATTATTTGAAAGAATATTTTCTAAGTTTGTCACTTAAAGAGTGTTTAGACGTCTCAAAATTTTATTTTATTTTCATAGGTATCTAGATTAAGATACTCAAATCTTAATTATAAGTTAATCAACCCTTAACTGCATGATTTTTTTTATTTATTTTGAATAAAATAAAAGAACATTCCTTTGACTGAAGATATTATTATAAAAATAATTTAAAAAATCTAATGTAAAATGAACTAAATCCGTTAAATAGTTTGTAGCTCACAAGCAATAATTCACAAATAATAATTCTTTGAACTTGTATTTGAAAATAATAATAATATACCCTTTGCGACATGTTGAGTGTGAGCAGTACCCTTGTGACCAATACCAATAGGGGAATAAAATATCTTGTCGGATAAACTCGCAGTATATGTCCAGGGGGAAAGGCTAGGGGGTAATGTCCAGGGGATATATCCTAGACTCGAAATAGTTAGTTCATATTTATTTTAGGCGATCTAAATGTGAAATTCTGGTATGTTGCAAATTTGCTACACAATGCAATTAAGGGTTAATAATTTCATGAACTGCATAAGACCAAAAACTTTACTTTTTTATTTTAAAATTTAGAAAACTCTAATAATGTTCGTTGCAAGTATATATTAATAATAATACTTATGAATTTTCAAATACTTCAGTTGTTTCTAGAAACGGAAGCATTAATCTAATTATATAATTTGCTTTGTATGGGCTTATAAATGTATAAACGCTTTTATATATTTCTAATTATATATGTATAATATAATAATAATAATAATAATAATAATAATAATAATAATAATAATAATAATAATAATAATAATAATAATAATAATAATAATAATAATAATAATAATAATAATAATAATAATAATAATAATAATAATAATAATAATGTTATAATAATAAGTTGTTTTAATATTACTATTGCAATCAAATAGAATTTATAAATGACGGAAAATCCAACTACACCTAAACCTCGATTTGCGTCGTTTGCGAAGAAGCGTCATTAAAATTTTAATTTGCATTGTTTAATTTTAATAATTTTTTAAGATGTAAAATATTTACGGACCGCAAATAAAATTTATTTTGACCAAACAAAAAAGATTCATCACACAACAATGCGCAACAAAGTGAGGTCATTAGGTTTCAAAAGAATTAAAAGATTTAAAAAATTATCAAATGTAAATATTATAATTTTTATGAATTTAGCGAACTTTTGTTTTAATTTAATAATTTTTAAAGTTTTTTTATTTAATTTACTGTTTTAATTTATAATGAATTAAAGTTTTTGTTGATATTCATACACTTATGATATAAAAACATGTTTTTATTAATAAAATTTGGTTTTTTCATGAAATTTACTACAAGATACTAATTAATGAAAAACCGTTATAAACATTTACGATAAATGATTTCGATTTGCGTCGTCTTTCTACGGTCCCAATTTACGACGCAAATCGGGGTTTAGGTGTACTGGCGACCACTCTAGAAATGAATATGTTAATGAAACTACAAAAAGCAGCAAAGAAAATTTATTTTAGATTCATTACTCAAACAAGCAAGAGATATTTTAAATTTCAACATCAGAAAGTTTAATGGAAGAAGTATTTTGGAAGCAGAAAAATGAAAGAAAGACATCGAGGATATGCACAAGGAAATGCACGTATTGTGGAGATCATCAAAAAGAAACAAAATGAAGATAGGGATTTTAAAGAAATTATAAAGCTATTAAATGGTAAGAAAGAAAATGTATCTGATGAAGTTAAGCAATGCAAATATGCTAAATGTATAAGACATCGATATATAAAAGATGGATTGATTTCGATTATGAAGGATAACAAAATATTGGTGTTTGTTCCTCAAAATTATGTTACCACATTGGTAGATTATATTCACATATAATTGTGTCATTTCGGTATTAAAACACTGCATTATATGAAAGATTTCTTTTTCGGGATAATATGACTTAAAGCACGGGTTCCCAACCGGGGGTCTATGGACCCCATAGGGGTACGTGGAGCACTCCTATGGGGTACGAGAAGCGCGGCCGGTAAGGATTTTTGTCTCGAATTTTTATTGATAATATTTCATTGTTTTAAAATTTAGTAACAAACAAAAATCGCAATTTTTTTGAACACGGTTCGGTTTTTTCAAAGTAAATTTCCTAAAACTAAATACAATAACAAATATGTACATATGGATTTCTTATTTTTGAAATAATAAATAAGTCGTTATATGAAAAAGCATTAGTAGTCTTTGAAATTTTGGTTGTCATAGAAAAGACATATATATATCTAACAGCAAAATAGTAAGAAGATTCATTATAAAAACTACTTGTAAGGATTTGGTTATATCTATAACGAGTTTCAATTTATTTGGGTAGTTACAATAAATAAACCAGTGCATATTTAATTGTCTTAGTTTTTAGAAATAATTATTTTTTATTATCGACAGCTAACCCATACTGTCACAATGTCAAAGAAGCGTTGTTATCAGGACTCATATATTCAATTCGGTTTCACTTTCTTAGTTGACAAAGATGGATTGGAAAGGCCACAATGCATACTTTGCTCGAAAGTACTTAGTAATGGTTATATGAAACCATCCAAACTTAAGGAACATCTACAAGCAGTCCATCCAAACAACGTTAATGACACAGAATCTTTATTCAAAATTAAGAGAGACCGATTTGAAACAAGCACAAAGCTCACCAATCACGGATTTGTTCCCGAGAAAAAACCAGCTTTAGAAGCAAGTTATCGTGTGGCATTGAGGATTGCGAAAGATAAAAAACCTCATACAATCGCGGAAACTTTGATTAAACCATGTGCGATGGAAATGGCCGAGATTATGTGTGGTAAGGACGCAAAACTTAAAATATCACAAATACCACTATCAAACAACACAATTCACGATCGAATTAAAGATATGTCAGAAGATGTCTTAAAGCAGATTGTAGAACAAATAAAAGAAAGTTCAACAAAAATTGGATTGCAATTGGATGAATCCACTGATGTTTCTAACTGTGATCAACTTCTTGTTTTTGTTAAATATGTGTATAGAAACGAAATCAAAGAGGATTTTCTTTTTTGTGAACCTCTGACAGAAACTACAAAGGCTGTGGATATTATGTCAATTATGAATAATATTTTTGTTGCCAATGGGCTTTCTTGGAACAATGTGGGATCTATTTGTACTGATGGTGCTCCAGCTATGCTCGGGAAAAAATCTGGATTTACTGCTCTTGTGAAACAGATAAACCCAAATGTTTTTTGTAGTCATTGCATTCTTCATCGTCATGCTTTGGCATCAAAGACTCTTCCTTCTTATTTCAAAGAGGTATTGGATATTGTCATGAAAACCGTAAATTTTATCAAATCGAAGGGATTGAATCACCGCCTATTTAAAGTGTTATGCGAAGAAGTTGGGTGCGAACATACCGTACTTCTTTTACATACAGAAGTACGTTGGCTATCCAGGGGAAAAGTTCTTAGCCGGGTATTTGAACTTAGATATCAAATTGAGACATTTTTACGTGACAAAGAATCGACTCTTTCGATTCACTTCACAGATACCAGCTTTGTGCTCTCTTTAGCTTACCTTGCAGATATATTTAGCCATCTAAACTCCTTAAATATATCACTCCAAGGTAGAGGTATGAATGTATTAGATGCCGAGGAGAAAGTTACATCGTTTCAAGAAAAGCTGTCACTCTATAGCAGAAGAGTTGAAAGTGAAAATTACGCCAATTTTTCGCTTTTTGATGAAATAGTTTCCTTGCAAGTTAAACGTGAAATTGATATCATGGTTCTGGACTGTATTAAAATACATTTGGAAAATCTTCAAGTTACTTTCGATGGCATTATTCCTCGCACATTTGTTGTTGATAACTGGATAAGAAACCCTTTCACCATTTCATTGGATCAAATTAGTGATGCTGATGACGCAAAAGATGAACTCATTGAACTGCGGAATAACAAAAAAATAAGCAGTGACTTTGAAACAATGGCGTTGGATGTATTCTGGTGTAAGCAAAGCGAGGCATATCCTGTTTTAGTCAACCGGGCGTTGAAGGCTCTTATTCCGTTTGTTACTACTTACCTTTGCGAATCTGGATTTTCAGTGCTTGTGTCAATAAAAACAAAATTAAGGAACAAACTAAATGCTGAACATGACATGCGTTTGGCTCTTTCACACACCCTACCACGAATACAACATTTGGTTGACGGTAAGCAGCAACAACGTTCCCACTAAATTTAATTTTTTTTGTAATTTTTAATTAATTGCTTCTAAATATAAAGTGAATAAATGTTTTTTCTTTATACAATATTGTTTTTTTGCTGTATATAAATAACAATAAAAGTTAGAGGTACGTAAGATTCCAAATTGTTACCAAAGGGTACGATTACCCCAAAAGGTTGGGAACCATTGACTTAAAGCATCACTAACTGTATCACTAAATGAAAAATAGAACAAGGAAGAACAAAAGAAATTTTATTACTATGGTGAGGAGAAAGGTTCTGACAGCAAATAGTAATAGATATATCATACATGGAAATATCTAAATAGAAAGGGAAATATTTAATAGTCATTGTTGATCGGTTCAGTGAGTTTGTAAGTTTACAATGGAAAACCAAATAGTATATTAACTGATAGAGGAAAGATTTTCGAAGGTTCATTAATGTGCGACTTGGATACAGAAATTTGGAAAATAATAAGAGTTTCGTTTACAACATCAACATCAATCAAATGGGTTTTGTGAAATAACCATTAAATGAGTGAGAAATATGATTGCTACTTTATTGAAACGAGGATGTAAATAAAACAAATGGTGCGAATTGTTACACAAAATTGAGTTTTACAAAATTGAGCAATACAGAGATCCACCATAATTTTCGCATTTTTGAGATAATTTAATGTTGGAAAATAATATTCAAGAACTAAAAAATGAAATTTTGAAGTCAGTCAAAGAAAACCTAGCAAATGCAGCCAACTCAATAAAAGAGAGAGAGAGATGAGAGTAAAAGAGGAACAACAATTTTCAATGTTGGAGAGAAAGTATTGGCCAGATTAGAGCCGCGTAAACGAAAAAAGATGGAACTCAAATTTCCGAATGCAGTGAAGCCTAAAATAGTCAAATGACTAAAGCGTTAGAAGATCACCGAAGAGGGGAGAGTTATAAATATTAAAATGATACTTATTAAATAATAATAAGTTGTTTTAATATTGTTATTGTAATCAAATATAATTTTAAAAAGACTACTGCATTTAAGAAATTGTGTTAAAAGCCTTCATTATAAAATTATTTCGCAGTTCATTTTAAATATTTATTCTAAAGATTTTAGTTATTAATCAACTGAATATGCTCAAACATCGAGTCAATAATTCCCATTTGATATTTTTAAGGGGCCTATCTCATAGTATTAAGATTAATATAATGCCGTTTTAATAATAACGTTTTACTTCAAAATCAGGAACAAACATTAGAGTAAATTTCCTTTCATCCAGACTTTTAAAGCGGTTAAAAATTAGAATATTATCCAAATGATCAGAAGTGTAAACATAATTATCAATATAAGTTCAAAAATTTTATCATTGTAGAAAAAGCTATAAAAATATCCAAATTCTAAAATTATCTTATAACTTAATCTTTTTATTCATATAAAAGTCCAGATAATACGGAAATCATCTGTAAATAATTTTTAAAGTATTTTTAAAAAATTATTTTCATTTTCCCTAATGCAGGACGATGAAAATGCTGTGAACTTTCATGGATATGCCTTTGTCAACCTATCTCCGTTATTATTTCCAGGAGGTAAATGTTTTTGTTCCTTTGAATCAACAACATTTATGTCATACATTTAGTAAAAAAAATCCGAGGAGCATACAAAGTCATTGCGTATAACGAATCTGAATGTTCCGAATTGGTAAATTATTATGAGAAATATTTAAATAATTTTATTAAACTCTTTTCAATTTATTTTACTTTTTCTTATATTTTTCTATTTAAGTGACAAATTCTTTAACATAAGTGATATTTTACTTAATATTCGCTATAATAAATAGATAATAAAATAACTTCTGAAAAATACAGTAAATTCTCGATAAGTGTCACAAGTTGTGAATTAATTTTTTTAAAAATCCATAATAGATAATGAGTTTCATTATTGGTATTTATTTATCCAGCAAAAGAACTATTGAGTGTGATGCTAATTGAGAATTTATTATACTTAAAAATAGATGTTACTATTTCACAGTGCTGAAATTCTTTATATTCAAAAATTCATTCAAAATTCATCACAACATTTAAGTCCATTACTTATTTTCACTGATTTTCACTATTTTTGAATTACACCAAGATTTGTTTACGCAAGTCGAGCAAACATTTTGCACAATATCCTGAAAGATGTTTGGCATATAAGATTTCTTTTGCTAGGTTGGGTTGAATTTCGATGAGAAATGATTAGATAAATTTAAAATTCTTTCTAAATTTAATTGTAGTTTTACTTTTAAGAAATTTGATCTCGATTTTAGACGGGACGCAATGCAGGCATAGTTGATGAAGCTGTTCGAATTACCAATAACATTTTACATCAAAATTCTACATCCGTTGCTGGAAAAAGAGGAGCTGAAAAGAAGCCAGAGAAAAAGGTTTATAGATGTTAGATATAATTTATTATTTTCACAAAAATAATTCAGGCACCTGCAAGCAAACCTGCTGCTGTTGCTTCTTCGTCAATGGGCCAAGCACTAGCTCCAGATCCAAACATCCCAGATTCAAATGAATCAATACTTAATATAGAAGGACACCAATATGAAGAATTTGAATCTTATATAACACTTGAAATTAAACTTGATCATCCACTGGTGGAAAAAAGGAAACCTGAAGAAGTTGCAGAAAAGGTAGCAGCGTATATTCCTCATCGAGATCCGTTATCTAAAAAAACAAATAGTGCTGATAAAGTATATTGATATTTATTTTACTGTTTAAAAAGTTTACAGAAGATATATTTAGTATATATTATATAATTATACATATGATAGGATAGAGTAACCAATTAACACCCAAAAGTAAACCAAAACATAGAATAATTCATTTATTCAACTTACGAACACATATAGTATCTTAAACCATACAATTAACCAAACTTTTGATATTCTATATTTCTAGAGAAATATTCTCATGTATTCAAGTGAGTACATTGAACAGATATGTAGTTACTTTATGCGATAGACTTCGAAATCTTCACGATCAATGTGCAGTATTGTATGGTATTTTTTTTACACCACCGCCGAATTATGCTATGATAAATAACACATCTTAACTGCTTATCCAGGTTTTTTGGATAGCGATCAAAAATATTTTGAACAACTTTGAGGGGCACTAATGATTTTCTGGAAACTACATGTCTTTCAGTGAATAAGTATGGCTCTATGACAGACGTTAAAAACGAAAAGTGTAGTATTTTTGTTTCTGATCATCCGAGAGATTTTCAGCGCATTTTTCAAGCTAAGGTTTATCATGTTTAAGTAAAACCCACCACCATTTCTTACCCTGGATACTAATATAATAAGTGTTAACACTTTGATAATTTAGGCCAATACCTCCAATTCCTCGATTGTAGTTTCTATAAAGTAGAGACTATGATACAACAATAACTGCTTTCTGATTCATGGACCATCTTTTAACTCTTTTGAATGAAAATTTGACGCCATTGTCGGTTTACTCCAATAAAGATGCAATAAAAACGGCGCGGACAATAAAGGCGGAGACAATAAAACCGCAGATAAAAAAGGAAATATCTCCATCTTTTTCTAATCATTATATGTTTTCTTTTAGAATCTAGTTATAAATACTTAATTATTTATCTGGCCCTTTATAGTCCGCGCCGTTTTGTAGTTTTTGTGGTAGTCGGTGATAATAATAACATATCAAATGGTGTTATTGGGAAATTATTTAGTCATAAATATGTTTAATTTATTTTAATATACACACTTTACTTAACCCTTTCACGGTTTTACACACAAATTTGGGGGAAAAAATAATTAAAAATTTAAAAATTAGTAATTTTTTTGACAATATTTTTCGGATATTTAAAAAAAAATTAAGCCTCTATAATTTGTAATTAATTTTAATATTTAGCCCCCATATTGAAAATAATTTTTGATTTTAAAACAAATAAAATTTATTTTAAATTAAATCTAAATTTTATGCGAAAAAACCGTGAAAGGGTTAAATATTCTCTATTAACTGATCTTATTTTCTTTATTAAACCGCAACTTTAATTTAGGAGGAGCTTAGAAATTCTTTAGAACTAATATATTTGTAAAGAATTAATAACATTTATTTAATGTGAAAAATAAATTCTTTACTTACCAATAAAATTAACAGATTAAATCTCAGTGGTGGAGAATATAATTTGTTTTTTATTTGTCATGTACAACAGGGCAATGCACTTTATCCCTGAGATGTTCTCTATTGTCTCTTATTCATAAATTCAGTATGGTTTTTATTTTCATTTTAGGATAAATAGACCAGTTTTCCGGAGGTGATTTGGTAACTTTTTCACTTAAAGAAGAATTTCAGTTTTATAATGTTTTTTTTTAATTGATCTTCCTTATTTACTAAAACAAAGTGTATGAATCCACTTGGACATCTTTTGCTTGTGTTAATATTATTTCCTTGGTAATAATATTATTATGAATCAAGATAAATGAAAAACAACCGGAATTTAAAAATCATTATTTTCATTAAATCTGCATATATAAACAAATTAATTTTTCTATTTTACAACATTCCCCGTGATCAATCCGGGATATCGAGATTGTATTGCTCAAAATAAGTAGACTTCTTTCGAGTTCACAGGTTTATTGTCTCCCTCTTTAGTAAAATCCACTTTGTGGCACAGTTTATGAGAAGCTCCGAACGGAAATTATCCATTATCTCTAAGTAGCTCAGATGTTGGTCCTCCATCCCGTAACGTTTCAAGATTCTTGCCGACTCTTCGAGCATCTTTTCACTACAGTTTCTACCATATTGCAAACCTAATGATCCACAATCAATGATCGTTTGAAAAGAGAATCCATCGTAATTCGTGATGCCCACGCTAGTCTTCAGCGTTCTATGTTCACATTTGACAATTGACGAATCAATAGACTTGCATTCTAAATACTTTTTCTCCACAAGTTTGGTGTCTTCTCGAGGCGTTTCTGGTTCTTCTGATTATTTGAAATAGGTTGTCTTCTGCAGCCGAAAATAATATTTGCAATGCCTATCCATTATCTGATCTGTGTTGAGCTTTGCCAAATCGAGAGGCTTTTTTGTGTCAGCCGCTTTTGCTCGATTTTTTATTGATTGAAATAGAGTTACGGAAATGTTTTGTTGGAGATGCTGAGTATTTTCTTAACCAGGTAACCATCTTCGCTAAATCAACCATTATCTCAATCATTTCAATTTACTACTTAATTGCCAAGTTAACACATTTTGGAACTGCAGCTAATCCTACAACGTTAATATGAGGTTGATCCTCATTTTCTCTGAGTCAGGCTGCATTTTCCACGATTTCTCCGTTGACCATCAACACTATTCCACCTTTTAAAGATCCATTTTCACGATTTTTGTGGACGTTTTTAATTGTTGTGACACGGCTAGAGATAGGTCAACAGCAAAAATTCTCTTCAATATTATTTTATCCTGTGTTATAGTCAGAGTTGCAAGTCACTATAAGTCATTTAAGAACACGTCAACCGATTCGTCGTTCTATCTACGTTAGCGCAATCTGTCGTACCTCTGGAAACCTTCCATTGAAAATTCTTTCATTAAGGCGCTCTTAATTGCAGCAAAAAAGTCTTTACCTTTATCCGATAGGTGATTAAAAACCAAGAAAACTGGCTCGTCTGGTAGAATCGAAAGAACACTTGCCAAATCTTCAATCTTTTAGTGTTTGGTCATTAATTCGAACCTTTTCATTCATGTTGAAACATCATCTACTCTATCGTCGGGCTTCAATAAACTTCAAAAATTCAAAAACTAGAATTTAAAAATCTCTACTTTCATTATATCTGCATATTTAAAAAAGTATTTACCAATTTTACAACAGATTTATTTAATAACTTTCCAGATTCTGAAAAATGTTTCTCGCAGCTTTTTTGGCATTTCTTTTCTGTTATAATATATCAATGCTATTTTGTTCAATTTTGTCTAGTTCATAACAGTTATTAAAACAAAAAATTTAAATAAGTGTCATTCCATAATGTTAGTAATGAAAAGTATAAAGATTTGAGATATTTAATTTTATATTCATGCTTTCATAAATTTTAATTGAGTTTTACTTTAGGCAGTTGAAGATTACCACAGCCAAGTTGCAAAAATTACCAAACAATTATTAGCAGAATTCAGGTAAATAAATGTGAATATTGTTAGTTTACTTATTCTGTAAAAAAAATGATATGATTGTGTTATATACAAGAAAATTGTTGAGGCCAACAGTCTCCGCAAAAATAATTGTTTGGGACAGTTGGCGTGCATGTATGTCGTATATATGCGGTATGTATAGACCAATAACAATTATACTATAAAAAGTAATTAAACGAAACAATATAAACACAACTTTTATTAGATAAAATTAATTAAGCGACCTTGTTTTTTCTTTTTCTTTGAATAGCAAAATTTATTCTGTTTATTATTTGGATATAGTTATCGATTGAATATTCTGTTTTATTATTTGGATATAGTTGTCGATTGGATATTCTGTTTATTATATGGATATATTAGCCGACTGAATATTCTGGTTATTTGAATTAGAAATATACAAGTTATTCATAAAATTTATAATTAAAGTAATTGATTTTGTTTAAATTTATTCAATTTTCTATAGCGATAATTTACTATGGAATTAACATGAAGATAGTCATAGACATGATCAAAAATGTAAAACATAATTTTGTTTGTAGCATAAATATTTTTAGTGTTAGAAGTTTTATTTTTAATTGTTTAAAAAAGTTCCATATTTTTATGACCTCGTAAGAGGGGATTGGTTTTTTGTAACATAATGTATATATTCTAATCGAGAATAAACTCCATATTTATTGCTGTTAATAATCAGCATATCATTCTAATAGTCTTAGGTTTTACTATATAATTGCTTTTAGTTCGGTTTTTAATCTTGAAAAATGTGGTAGCCTTATTAATACATCTACAAAATTTCAGAACAATGTTTGCGGAAGAATTAACGAATGGAGATATTCTGAACAATCAAGAGGCAATGGAACAAATGTCTGTAAATATAATATTTGATATTTATTTGTATAATGATTATAGGCGTCAAGAATTAATCTATGATTTGAACTCATCTGGTAAATATTTCGCGTTCAAAGAACAACTGAAATATGCTGTTATCAAAATAGTTAGAGAAAAATGCCTTCGAACATCAACAATTACCGACCCAAATGAGTTACAGGTTTGTACTGTAGTCGATACATAATTTCTGGTTTTCTTATAAAGTATTAAGTTTTTTAAGTGAATTAAATATATTTTATCCCAATGTTTCTCGATTTCCTTCTGTCACTGACTTCTTCCAAATGTTTATTCATCTTTCTCGAATTCTTTTAGCTTATCAAATGTTTTTGTTTATTCTGGAATAACCCATCTAAATTTCAACTGGAAATCCCTGTTGAAAGCTTGATCCGAAAGTTGTAATTATAACATTTATTATTCTTATTTTCAGGAATTTCTTAGAAATTTATTCGTTTATCTTGTCGACGAATTGCAAGTTGGTATTAGAAAAATTATCACACTGAAAGACACAAAGCCAACTCCAAGTATTGATATATCAGCAGATCAACTTTTGCATTTTGCCAAAGCAGCCGAAATAAATCAAGAATATGATTGGGCTGATCGTTATTATAAAGAACGAATAGCAAAAGACCGAAACAACCCTCAATTCTGGTTTGATTATGGTGTATATTTGATGGCTCACAAAATGTTGTTGGATTCTGAACATAGCTTCAAAGAATGTATATCATTGAGTCCTCAACATTTGAATGGGTTAAATTCATATTTATTTTATGACTGAACAAATATTTTTGTTAGATTGTTGATGTATGGTATTGTATGTTCTCTACAAAATAGATTAGAAGAAGCCGAAACATTTTTCGAGGCGGCTGCGACATACCATCCAGATAGCATATTTGCTTGGACATGTCTTGGTAAATTGAATGCATTTTTTTTGTTTATCCCCAATTATAAAATAATATAATGAAATAATTTTTTCTTTTAGTTATTCTCAAAAAAGATTTCTATTCTTTTAGAAGTCCTTATGTTATTTTTCATAATTTATATATTCGACGCGTTATTATTGAAAATTATCTTTTTTAAATGTAAAACAATAATTTACTTGCTTTGTAATCTTCTTAATTTCACAATCGCTACTTACAAGTGATAAAACTGGAAAAATGACTAATTATAAAAAATTATAAATTTATTTTATAATTTATCACTGAAAAAAAATAATATGAAACAAATCAAATTGCAGAAAACGAAAATTATATGAAGAAAGAAACTCGTAAAATTATATATTTATTTATTAAAGAAATGTTAATGACAATCTAAAATGACAATATTTACTGTAAAATCTCAATTAATTCTCCTTAGGAATTAATTTTTTATTTGAAAAAAAATAGGAGTGAGAATTAATAGAAGTTTTTCCAAAAATTAAAATAATCAGAACAATTTTTGTTAATAAAATTGATTTATTTTATTGAAAAATCTGAGATGTAAAATAAATTAAAAAACTTTATTGATGATTTGGTTTAATACTGAATATAATTTAAAATTCATATTTATTTTGATATTGATATTAGTATAACATTTTTAAAATTTTCATCTTTTCAAATAAAAGTGATAGAGCTTTAACAGGAGAATGAGGATTATTAGAAGTTTTACAGTACATTATAATAATTTTTATAATAATTATTAATCAAGTCTACATTAAGGGATTTCTCTCCTAGTGGGTTAATATATTTTGAACTTTCTAGTTTTTATTTTCCCACTAGCATTTATGGCACCCTCTCTGTAATCTTTTTTATATATCATTTAATTAATGAAATATAAATTAGAATTTGAAAATCACACTGAATGTGAACAGTGTTGATAATCTGAAATAATTAAATGATTAATTAGTATTTAATTAGTATAATAGTTTATTCTTTTCTTGAGTTATGTAGAATTGGAGTTCTCCTTCATTTTTTTTAATATGACACTGTTTATTGAGTTACTGGTTGTCGATCTTTGGATATCTTTGTTTGCAAGTTCTAGGGCCTAATCTGAGACTTTATTTCTTCATTGACTATTGAATGTCATGAATTTAAATGTATTTTTAATATCTAATTCTCTGGCAATTTTATTTTATATTTCAATTGTTTTAGGTTTGTTTTACAGTTCAATTGGTAAAGAAATTCAATATGAAATGGCTATACAAGAAGCACATAAGTTAAACAATCCTCGAAAAAAACCATCTAAACCTAAACAAGATTTTACCGATTCAGTTGTTTTAAATTCCAATCAAGGTAAAGAATTTTAATAATTTGTCATTTAATCTGCAAATTAGGAGTTGAAAAATTGAGTGAAATCGGAGAAGAAAGTAATGAGCTTTTAACTAGTTTTTCACAAGATTTGCAAGGTAAGTAATTTTATTTTTTTAATAACTATTATTTTCACACTTGCTAAAAATTTGTGTTACGTAGGAAAATGCAAAATTTTGATCTGAAGTCGTAATGAAAATAAATGACATTTTTAAAGAAAAAAGATGATAGATGAAGACAAAATAGAATCTGATAGAATCACTGATAGAATCATAATTTAATTTTTAATTAAAAATGAATTATAGACGAATGAGAAATTAGTTCCACGACTTTATTCGAATAGGCGATTTAAAATCTATAGTTTTCTTTCTTTTCTACTTGATACCAACAATGAACCGGTCGAAATATATCGTATAGCGTTTTAATAATGAACAATAAACAGTTTTACAAATATCTTTTGGTCTTTTCAATTATAGGGATATTAAAAACAAACATTAACGACATAATATTCGATTTTTTTAAAATTAAAGGATAAAAATTTTACAATTTAAAATTATTTAATTTTGATTTTATTGATTGGAAGTAGATAAAATAGTGTGCCCGCGGGCGTACGTTCTGATAACCTGCACCCTTTAGTACTTATAATATAATAGTAATTGATAAATTTTAAATTATGTGTAATTATTGATTAGTTTTATTATTTATTTATTTAAATTCTTTTTTATTAATATTAATTTTATTTACTTAATTTTTAATTATTTCTTATTTTATTAATTATAACAATCACTAAATGGCATTGATTTAAATATAAGTAAAACGCCAATCCTAATATATTAAACTACAATATATTTCGACAGACTTACTGTCATCATTAGGAAGAATTGAAATTTACGTTGAGATTTTGATCAAGCAGTTGTGTATTCCATGTTTTAAGATTATTTCTAATTCCTGTTTTTTGAACTTCGTGTTTATTAGTGTATTTTAGGTCCTACTTAGATTGTGTTAGGATCTTCGTCATGAATATTTATATCATAATTGTAAGGCCACATACATTGGAATGACTACCTGTCATTTCCGTTCTCAAGTTATTGATCGCTATCGACCTAAGGAATTGATTAATAATGAGTAAACACAATTAAAATTTATTAAGATTTTGTTAGAATTCGATTTTTAAAAATTTTAAAAATATGAAATGAGAAAACAGAATTCATAATATTTTAGCAGAATTTAATTTTTAAAAATTAATGAATTAATTTGTTTGTAAAAAACAATTTTATTAATTAATTATTTTTATTATTTCAATTATTTAATTTATTATATAATTCAGTATGTAAGAGTCAAATGGTCAATATTTAAAGGTTAGACTGATTTAGATGAGTTAAGAATTGAAATGGTTGGTTTAGGAGTCAACATTTAAGAGCAAGGTCAATTTAGAACCATTTAAATGAGAGGTCTGTTTTAATTGGATAAAACGGCCGGATTTGTGGTCAAAATGTTATATCATTGAATAATAATAATAATTCATTATATAAGAACTCTTTTTTCAAATTTCACCACTGATTTCTTTTCCATTGACATTTTATTTATTTACTTAAAAATGGCAGTGCCGAAAATTCGTGAGCACTGTTTTTTTATTAACATAATCAATACAACATTCAACAAGTTTTCTTAATAATTATTATCAATATCCTTATTAGACACACACATCATATAATACAATCTTTCAATTTTTGCGAATAATTTATTTTTATCAATTCTGATTTTTATTCCATGATTAGGGCCAAATTTCAACTACCCGTTACTCCTCCTTCAACAAAACAATTTTGCTTAAATTTAATATAGTATCCTTAACGTCAAATTTATAAATACCATTTTGAATCTTCAAAATCAGTTTCCCTCACGTTCTATATACACTAGTGGTTCCTTTCTTTGCCTGAGACCTAAAAATTATTTTTTTAAGATAAAAAACGCGTTTTTTGTAGAATTTTACAATTTCGAATTTTCAAGCTCATTTTTAAAAATATTGATCAAAACATATAACAAATTATTGTGTTAATAAATTATTATAATTCAATTATATAAAATTTATAACTAAAACATAGAAATGCAGTGGAGGAACAACTACTATTAATTTTATCGTTATGGTCACTGAAACTTCGCAAACGTTATCAAAGTCCCAAAGCTACCAGAGAGGTTGGGAACCACTGATATACATCCATAATTTTTCCACTAGACTAAAAACGTTGTTGTAATTTTAGTAGTAAAATAATATAACGCAAATGCTCTTTATTTTCTGATATATTTAAAATGTTACATAAAATGCGATAAAATTTTATTAAAATGAAAGATAATATTTGCTGTAGAAGTTTAAAAGTTTCGAAAAGAGCTATGTTCAGTCATTGTAAATGACAAATATAAGTTACAACCCAATATTAAATGTAATGTATTAATGTTGACCAATGTTTTTTTTGTAAATCAGTCATACCCGAGCACTTAAATAATGAAATTAAATCTATGAATGACGAAGAGGGAATCACCAGAAATGAAGCAAGCATTTTGGTTCGAAAAGAATCAGTACAAAGCATTCAAAAATCCCAAGGAAACAAGCAAAATATTTTTCCAACCTCAAAGTCTGCTATGTTGTTGAAAGGTTTGGAAAATTCTATACTTGATTACATTTCATCACATTATTTTAGCTAATTCTTCGCCGACAAGCTAAGGAGAGCGAGTCAAAAATTGAAGTTGAATCCGAATTTGAAAGTAAGAATATTGAAGAATTAAAGAGCATCTTCATGAAAACTGCGGAAATTTTAATCGAATTAAAGTCATATAAGGTAACTTATGATGATCCTATATATATTTCAAATATTCAAACAAATTTCTTAGTGAAATTATTTTATTAAATATTCAAAACAAAATTATCGAAATTTATAATTGTGATTAAGTTGAATTTATTTTTAATTTTTATTATAACTTTTAATTTATATTTTTAAAATTTTATTTTTTGGAAAAATATACATTGTACTAATTGCAAGTGTGGCGACTGGCTTTGCAAATACCCTTTGCACAATTTTATTTTTGCGTTCCCTAATAATATCGCAAATAAAATATAGCTATTATTTATAGATAAGTTTCAAACAAGCACATCCAAGTTAAACATTTAACGATCTTAGTAAAAGTGACAGGGTCATTTATAAAATAATGGATCTTTAAATGAAATATTTTTTGCCCATGTTTTTGTAGCATCATATTTTTATTACAGATATCTAATTTAGTCAAAAGAAATGTAAATAATCATTGTCACAAGACTCATTCAATGCAATCGGTCCACCGATATCTGAAATATTTGAAAACATTTATTTTGTCAGTTTCGTTTTAGGGTTCCCTTTTGTCCTAAGCTATGTTTCTCTGGTTATGTTATACATGTAAAAGCCGTATATAAATCTTTGTAAAAGTTGTTATTTAATGTTTCTATGATGAAATTAAAGTATGTAAAATGGTTGTACATTGTTGTGAAGACTTTCTGTTGGCTATTTCTGAAATTTAAATTTCTATTGTACTTTGTAACGAAAAGAAAAGACAAAAATTAAAATATCGTATATTTTTTGTAAGTATCAACAAACTTAACGCAATATTTGGAATCAGAATTTAAGTTTTAAACATTGCTTTCCATATCAAGAACACCAGTCGCATTAAATTTAATAAACTTGAAAATAATATCGGAGAATACTTGTCATTATTGTCATTGAAAATTAAAAAATAAATTTTAGGAAATGTATTTTTAAATAATGATAGACTTAGATAAAATAAAATTTGAGATTGACCTACTTTATCAAATTATGTAACTATTTTTTTAAATACAATATCTTCCGGATATTTTAAAATTAGTGTATGACAATAACGCTTGTACTGTATTGTACGTTCTATTTTTAAAGAAATTGGCTATTATAAAATAATAATAAAAATTATAATAAAAAAAATTTCTGGTAAAAGGCTTTTATAATATCACAACGAATTTTTTTTATTTTGAAAATATGATGATTCGACTTTTATTTTTATGGATGATTTATGAAATATTTTTGTTCTTAAATGAACACGTCTATCTACTGAGACTTCAATTCTTTTATTATAACTAAGTATAATAATATATTAATACTGTGGTTTTAAACTTGTTGGTAGCGACACTAAAAGGCATCGCATGAAAATTTTCCAATGTTCGCTTGAGACCTTAACATTAATTTCTTAAATAAAAATTTGTTTTCTATAGAATTTTACAATTTCTAATTTGCAAATTACTAGATTCTACTGTGATTAGGTTACGTCTGAGTATCTATGTGGATTTTAATGGAATTTTTTTCAAATTAATTAAAGTTATTTATAATTTTTATTATAATTAAATATTATCAAGATTTAAAAATATATTGAGCCAATTTCCCCTCATTTCTTTTTCATCGAACCTTTTGTAAAAAATAATTTAATATGGTGAAAATGAATTTTAAAATAATTTAACAACAATTACTAATAATTATATTATATACATTATAATATACAGTAAAACCTCTACTTAAGACCACCTCTAGTTAAGACCTCTATTTCTTCGGAACCACATTTACACAGTAGTTTACTGGGACAAATAACCCTCCATAATAGGACCACCCCTCTCGTTAAGACCACTTTTCGTAAAAAATATATTATTATTTGAAAATTTTAACATTTAAAATTTAATTTAATAATTTTAAAAATTTTTATTAATTATTTAATTTAACACAACAATCAATACATACAATACACAAAAGCTTATTTAAAAACACTCAACACACAAGTATTTACTGCCTTCTGCACATTAATTTTCGGATTCAATGATTTTATCAACAACGCCTCACAAATCACACGTTCCCAATAATTATCGAAGTTTTTTAATAAAATTTTAAAATCAGACATACCTATTTTAATCTTACAGCCCTTATTGTGCTCACCAATATGGGTCAAAGCCTTCGGTCTACAATGTTCTCGAGCTCGAATACAGAGATGACGGGAAGTCTCTCCAATGTATGTGGCATTATATCCATTACATGTAAACTGATAAACGAGATCGGAACACAATTCGACCTGAGTTTTTGACTTATTAATAAACATATTGCGTACTTTCCATGAAGTTGACACTATCCTATAGTTTAAATTCCTCAACTGCTTTCTTATCTTCACTTTATAATCCTTAAAACCTTCTGAGTACGGCAATACTAACACAAATTTAGGCTCATCATCCTTGCTCACACTATTTAACTTATTTAACTCATCAGACTCACACACCTCAACAACATCACACCCAGATTTTCTCAAACATGAATCCTTAGGATTTTTAATAAATTTGTCAACAGTCTCTTTCACCATAATTACTAAAAAGGATTTTGAATAACCGTTCTTCATTAACAATTCAACCAATATGTCAACACTTTTTACTGAATTTTTAAAAGTAGAAGACAAAGACCATGCACGATAAATCAACCCCTTCACCATATTTCTTTTATACTTGAATTCACAAAAACTTTCGGAAGAAGTATAGAGACCAGTATCAGTTGGTTTTCTATAAATCTGTCTCATAGTGTTTCTCTTTGCGTTGTATTATCACGGATATCACGGTTAAACCAGATATTATAACTGAGATCGAACAAGACGTAACAGATTTAGCTAAGAAGCTTGATTTCGACTTTGACCTTAGTGAGCTTGACATTTCTCTAGAACAAAACTGTTTTGAGAGTGACTGGGAAGAAAAACTTATTTCTTCTTACACTAGTTTGGATGATGCATCAAGTGAGGTTTCTGAACCAAACGAAGAAGAATCTGATTTACCAAAAATTGATTTAAAAACATCTTTATCTTATATTCAGCAGATTAAGAATCTTGGAATGGAACTGAGTGACAATAAATTAGTTGACATAATGTTTCAAGCTGAACAAAAGTTGACGAATATGATAGTTTTTGATAACAGTGAAGCCAAATCGAAGAGACAAACAACATTAGATGAGTTTTTATAATAAAATCTTCAATTTATGTCTAGTTTTCTTTATAAAAATAAAATCCTCTCTAATAGGACCACCTCTAGTAAAGACCACTTTTGGTCCGGAACCATGGGTGGTCCTATTAGAGAGGTTTCACTGTATATACTTTTTTATGAACATGAATATGATAATAAAAAAATTAAAACTCGAGAATTTCTATCTTCATTTTTCCAAAATGAAAATGTACTGCGAGTATTGGAAATGTTTTCCAAAAGTATTATTTGCTTTAAAATGTGTATCTTGTTTGGGTGTTGTATTTTATTGCTTGTTTTTTTTTACTATAGAAATTGCATATGCCAAATTTGTTTGTTTTATTATTTTTTTCATTTCTTGAATCCTATAATAAATTTGCAGGTGTAACTGCTAATGAATTTGCAACACACATGTGAATTTGTATGTATCTTATAATATGATTTATTGATTATTTTTTATATTGCAGCGGTTTTTGTATCTGCAATGTGATGTATAGTTGTTCTTTGGCTGTATTAGAAAATTATTATTTTAAATCCGGTAAAGATAACGTCATAATTCCAAGTATTCCAAGTATTTCCAAACAAATTTTCAGCCTCGAATAAAATATTTTCAAAACCATTTATTAAAATTTCGAAATTTAAAATATATTTATTTAAAAATTATTTACTAATAAAACTTTTTAAAAAAACAAAATTATTTTAAAACTTATTTTAATAGTCCATTATTTATCATTTAAAATTATCTTAATAAATCATTGAAATATTTAATTCTCAGCTGAAAACACCTCATAGGCTGATTTCTTGTCTTCCGGGATATTGACTTACATTTTGATTTAGTATATTTAAATTTAAACTTTTACTGAAAAAAATTAAAATCTGGTGAAAACCTTCAATAGTTAAAATAATCGAATTGTAGCACTGATAAACGTCATATACAGAGATTGTATAAACTTTCCCATTTTAAGAAAATTCGATTTTGAAGATGTATTGAGAAAAGGTTTTTCTATTTAAATAATTTATGGAAACACTGGTCTAAAGTGATATGTACAAAATAATTCTGAAAACAAAAATTACTTCATTTGATATCATTCAAGACGAGCCAGTTATTCCGAAAATATAATTTATTGCTAATTTTATAAAATCGCATTAACGTGTTCTGGTCAACTTATTAGGCTCATTACTTTGAAGGCCGACTTAATTTTGAATAAATATTTCAGTATGTAGAAAAATCTCTGGCTCAAGAAGTAATTTATCAAAATTCAATGAAGAATTTGATACCTTCCGAATCATTCCATAAACTTCAAGCACAATATCATTTAATTTTAGCGAAAATGTATCTCGGTTTGGGTGCTTTTGAAGAAGCAGAAGCAAACTTATTGGAAACAGTTCAAATCAATTTTGATAACGCAGACGCATGGACTCAATTTGGTCACTTAAAATTTATAGTTGGTGATGAAAAAGCCGCTGAAAACTGTTTTACTAGGGCTTTGAATTTAGTTGACGATATTCCAGAGCCTCACCCAGTCTATATGCGTTTGGGTTCTTTGTATTTATTCCAAGAAAAGGTTATTAATAATAATATTACGAAAAAAATTCATATTTCTTTAGTATATTGAAGCAAAACAGGCCTTCCTTTTGGCATGCAAGAACAGTCCGACTTGTTTGTCATGGTTGGGCGTAGGAATATCATGTTATAGGGTAAGTTGGAATTATTATTTATAAAGAGTTGATAAATCATTTATTATTTATAAGTTAAATGATTTGGAAGAGGCCGAAGAAGCGCTGGCAGAAGCAAATATATTGAATAATGAAAACGCCGAAGTTTGGGGTTATTTAAGTTTGATTTGTTTGAAATCTTCAAGGAAATTAGAAGCCGAACAATCGTATAAATACGCTGTGAAGGTTTCAAAAATTTTACACAATTTTTTTTATTTTTTTTATTTTCAGGTTGGATTAGGAGAACAATCAGCAACACTTTTGGAGGAAATTAATAATTTGCAAGCTGAATTTGGGTTCGGAAATCCGGAAATTTTATAATTAATTCTAGAAGAAATTTGACTTGATGATATTTATATAAATAAAGTGATTTTATTAGTAGTTTATTTTCAATTTTAAGCAAGCTTCTGATTCAAGGTTTTCATTTTTTTTTCGTTTTGTATTAATACTTTGTTTCAGTATTTTTGGTACCTTGATTTTGGTTTTATACTATTTTTGATACTATACCAGTGTGTAGGTTATGCATCATACTGAAACAGTGGAATCACCATACGGGATATTTGGATTCGTTACAACAGAATGGTTCCATGATAATGTTGCCTTTTTTCGATGACAATGTTCATATTCATAAAAGGATTATTGTATGGGACGTTTGATAAATTATCCTCTATTTTATCCACATAATTATGAGTTGGTTGCATTAAATTATGAAAGTGAAGAATCGCTTAGAAAATTGCTGGCCATTTACTTTGAGCATTTTTGTTTCCATATAAATTTATTGCATCTGTTATTGGAAGGAGACGAAGAGTCAAAATTAACTAAATAAATAATTGATGGAAAATAAATATAAACAAAGTTTCAAAAAAAACTCATTTTCAAATCTTTCAAATATATCGTGAGCATATAAAAACGGCTGGCTAATGCCTCTCTAGGATATGGGAGCCACAGAAACATATGTATATATTGGTGGGTTACAGATAACCGAAATATACCCTCTAGTTCCGTTTACAACATAACCCAAAATACAAGGTTGGTCTACCACTCGATACTCGTGGAGTAATCAACGTTGAAAATATATCGAATTGGTGAATAATCGCGAAAAGTGTACCTTTGTACGTTCCAGAGGGTTCTCGGACCACCGGTAGAAAGCATGTGTCCAACTTATGCTCCTTCAACATTAATCAAAAGAAATAATTTAATAAAAGTAATTAATAACACAAAATTTAAAGTCCTTCTAAAATTTATTTATTAATCTTCATTAAAAGTTAAATATTGTTATGAATGTTATTTAGTAAGTAGTAATGTGTACCAAAAAGTGTACTAGATAGAACATGTGTCGCTACTTTTATAAAACATGCAGACAAATGTTTATCCTTTTTTATGCGATAGATTGGTTCCAGCGAAAGACGCGCAAAATAGATCGTGCAAAAAATCCACTATTCATATTTAAATTGGGTAGATTGGTGCCAAAGATAAAAATTCTCGTGAATGTAATTTGTTCATTTTAGTAAATAAACGTAAATCCGTTCTACATTCTTTATTTTAAATGTTTACATATACATATGTGTATTGTATATACATGCCAAATTATAAAATAATATATGTACAAAAAAACTAAAATAAAAAAAAATAAACATAATTCAATTAACTAAAATTGTAAAATTCATTAGTCGCTGCTATCAGTATAGGCAATAAAATTCAACCTTTTGGTTTATTAGGAACTGGCAAAATATCGCTCGAACTTGATTGTGCTGATTCGTCTTCAAGAACTAGCACGTTTTTCAGCTATTCTTGATTGGCGTCATTTCGAAAATACATAGAATTTTTTTGTCGTTCTATTGACCTAGAGTTGGACTTCACAAGAAACTCTGTAATACATCTTTGATTTGATTTCCTTTCCGGTCCCAATAATTCCTTATGCAGTTCCTTGTAGCTCATCATACAGTTCATGTTGAAATTTTCGTGCTTACTCGCTATTCGGATCATTTGCGAGAAAATAGATCTCTAGCTGTGTTGAAAGTATTAATCCATATTTGCTCTAAGTAGTAGTTCCTCTGCTACTTCATCACTGTTGTTAGATGACTCGACATTTATGGAAGCAATTTCAATCCAATCATCTTCATCTGGTCGAAAAGGATCTCGTCTTAATCTTCACGCATCATATCTTCGAACCCTTCCCCACCCACAGAACGCGCTAAACTGATTATTTCGTCGTAGTTGTTCATATTATCTGTTATAGCAGTTTCAGTTACAACACAAGTGGGTCTTAATGGCTTTTAACATGCGTTTAACGTAGATCTTCTCAAATGTGCAATTGCTGAAGTCGCGTATGTGATACAATCCATAATAGAAAACTGTTTCAAGCATTACTGAATTCCAATTCATCATCATTCTCCAAATTACCTTTACATTTGGATGATTTAGTACTGGATGACCATGCGCATTATCAATAATTAATAGGATCTTGAAGATATGCTTGAAGATATTCTATCATCTCCAAAAATTAGAGTACTGTAGATATTTATCGAAATATCTCGATCATTCATCCTGATTGGCTGTTTAGATATTCTGTCACGCCTCTAGAGCGATCAAAGCTGCTTCAAATTATTTCTCTTGATAATAATGTTCAGTAACTAAGGCGGGCCGCAGGCGTGGTTTATTTTGTAATGATCTTATACACCTAATTCCGAAATTTAAGAGTTTCTATAATACACGTTGGTGTGTACACCAGTTGAGATGACTCACTATTTATGTGAAAATTGTTGGGTTATTGTGTTGGTGATAAAATTAAAATTCTTACTCTGACTCCAAGTGTGTTTTTGACTGATCCACAAATTACACTTGACGACAGAGATCTTTATTGGTAATCACAAATAACTTTCACTTTACACTGACAATCAATTCAACACTCTGCTTGATGAGTATATATTGCTTTTTACAACACTTAGTGAGGAATAGTGTAGGAATGGTGTATAACACCAGATTGAAAGATGACTAATTACTAATTGGTTTATCAACTGGGACTTTGAGCTAGTTGTTTTCTTTGACCTTCTTCACAACTTTATTCAGATACTCAACTAATTTCTTTTCGTTAAATTTTTCAACTAACTCTTTTCTTCAAATCTTCTCCAACAATTATTCTTCACAAATCATTTTCCAATAACGTTTTGTCCGACTCTGTCTAACTTATCTTCTAATTTTTTGTCTCTAATTTCGTCTCCCAAATTTGTCTCTGTTGACCAGTTTCTCTTTATATAGCTTGTTTTATTTGTGACACTAGAGATACTCAAATGTTTTCCACTTTTCTTTCTCCTGCGTTTCCCGACTGTTCCCATTTTATCTCTAACAGATGTCGAGATATTTTTCCCTTTTCCTTTTTTGTTAAGCCGCCTTCTCCCGACAATTCCGCTATCTTTGACAAACTGTCAATATACGGCTTTCCCCTATTTTGTTTTTCTGGAATTTGAAATTTCTTTTCTCTTTTGTATTAATTAATTAGTACTGACCTTTGTTTTTTTTCCTGTTTGATTTCTTTTGTTTCATTCCTCTTTTTCATTTCTCATTTCTTTTTACTTCTGTCTTCTTTTCTGAGTTCCCATAGATCGTCCCGTTTGTCATGACGATCTTCTCCCAAGTAATTTTATTTATTGAATTATAAATTTGTTATTTAGGTATCATCAAGAAAATGAAGTTTGTAACTTCATTTATTCAATTTTATAAATGGTTTTCATTTTAAAACGAAAAACGCTATAAAATATTACTATGTGTACTGTGTTTGTATGTAAAATTATTTTTCTGCCACTATCTCAATTTCTATATAAAAACTTTTAAGTTTTGAAACATTAAATCTTTACACACAGGTACGTTTGTGTGTTCCTATACTATAACTTTATCGATTTTTTAAAAATTATATGCATTTATAATGAATTATGATAGTGATGAAGAAAGTCTACTCAGTGAGAGTGAAGATATAAACGTGAGTTCATCAAAAGTCGAAAACAGAAATTCAAGCAATTTTGACATATTTTCAGATGAGGAATCTGATGAAGATGCTCTAGTAGGCCTAGCAGACCTGCAGTTGTGGCAAGAAGAAAGGCATCCTACTCGACATTGTGATGTTTGTTCTTGGAAGAAGGATGAAAGAGGAAAAATTACGCAGAGAATCAAGATACCAGTATAAACATTGTGATGTTGATTTTTTATTTTAGTATTTACTAAATAAAATTAAATCATTCAAAATTTATTTCAACCGCTATATTTAAATATTTATACTTAATTTTTAACACAAATTTATCAAATTATGAATAAAATATGCCATCCAAATTATACAAATTGGAACTCCACAATAAATCACAAAAATGTCAAAAGCTTGTAACACGTGCTGAAGTTTGATGAGGAAGTCTTTTCTTATTTTTTCGTCGAGCGATTAACATCGGTAAAAAATTAATATTTAAATATGCGACGTAAATGAGTTCAATCAACAAACCTGTTGATTGTAAAAATGAAATTTGAGGAACATCCAAAATGAATGCGAGAAAATAACAACTTTTCATTGAAACAATAAATACAAAGGACATAGACGATAAAATAAATACTTGGACACAGGATTTTATTTCGGATACTCGTAATTTGCACTTCGTTCCGGAATGAATATTATTCGTTTTCAAGCTCTGTGAGTGATTTAAAATACCTTTAATTAAAATGATATTTACTGCGGCATAAAATATAATATATATCATTCCAAATGGATGAAAAAGTGCTTGATAATAACAATAAAGTACAAGAAGATAATCTGAAATTAAAGGATTACAAATCATTTGCTTCAAGTTTTCATTGTAATATAAATCAAATGCTAACCAATGAGGAAAGGTTGACAGCGCATTAAAGAGAAAGATTCCCACAATCACAAATAAAGCCGTTCGATACCCCCATCTTCTGCTGTGAAGCGGGAAAACGATAGCCAGGCATCGGTCTATGGAACAAAACAATAAAATTAAAAAGCAATTTTCTTGCCAAAAATAGATATTTGAAAACGTAAATTTACAAAAAAATTGACTTTTTAAACTCAGCATCCACGAGTATTCGATTTCCAGTTATCACCGGAAGCCCACGACTGGGAAAAACATAAATCCAGATCCAAACTATATTTGCAACCACATCCCCAATTGCCAAAAATATTAAATAGACCTTTTGTCGAGACAAAGCCAAGATTTAGAAAGATGAAAGATTAAATAGGAATTTACAAAAAACCCGAAAATACTCATAATTGGATTGAAATAGGCTGCCGTGATATTTAATAAAATATTAATCACATACGATCCCATTCTTGCAGGTTTTGAGAATAAATTTCAATTTTCTTGCAGATTTTTGAAAAATAAAATATTCTCAGAATAATCATATTTGTAGATAAATTGTAAATAAATAAAATATTGTTGCTGAGAATAGAGGCATATGTTAACACAATGTAAACAAAGTCGATTCCAAACATTTAGTTATTTGTTTACATAAAAGAATACATTTAAAATAACGAGTAGAATAATGACAAGGAAATTGAAGGGGAAGAAAGACAGAATTCTAACTCATTTGTTAGAAATGCAAAAATTAGATCTAATTATAATTTTGTTATTAAGTTCAGAATATTTTTTTTAAGAGTTGTTTACCCTTGTGCTGTGGGCCATAAATTGTCACAACAATTTTAATATATTTTATTAAATAACAGTGAGTACCTATCCGAAATAACTATTTATGAATGTTGAACACCTGGATGAAGCCCGACCATAAAACTAAAAATGTCTTTCATTTCAAGATAATTTTTTCATAAATTTCTTTGGCTTAAAAATTTTGTTCTTTTAGTTTGATATTATCTGTTGGGTATATTAATGTTTCGGTAAGAAAATTATCTATTTGACACTTCGTGTCGAAAATTCAAACTCAAACATTCTACGAAACGAAAGCTTTATTTATACCTTATAGCGTTTTTCGTTTTCAAAAATGAAAACCATTTATAAAATTGAATAAATGAAGTTACAAACTTCATTTTGTTGAGGATACCTAAATAAAAAATTTATAATTAAATTAAATAAAATTACTTGGGAGAAGATCGTCATGACAAATGGGACGATCTCTGGGAACTCAGAAAGGAAGACGGAAGTAAAAAGAAATGAGAAATGAAAAAGTTTACTATTAATTAATTAATACAAAAAGGAAAATGAATTTCGAAATCCGGAAATTTGAAAAACAACAATATTCTTATCTCGATAGCTTGTCAGAAATAATGGGAACAAAACAAAAATAGGGAGGTGCCGTCAAAAAGGGAAAATTAGAAAATATCTTGACAGTTGTCAAAGATAACTCGGTCTCAGGGAAAATTGGGAAATCATGTTCGAGAAAAAAAATGGGTAATTGACGATAAACTGAAGTTCCACAAATTGTCGAAGTATAAAAGGAGGTAGCACACCAGAAGCAGGCAGAACTATAGAGAGAACAATTTATAAAGAATTAAGAGAACACGTGAGAGAACAGTTTAGCGAATAGATTGAAGGAACAATTGAGAGAACAATTTGTAAGAATGAAATTTGAAGAAGATTTAAACTAAAGAGAAAACAGAAATAAAGAGAAGCAGTAAGAGTTAATTCAGTTGATAATAGAGTAAAGTTTGCCGAGTAAATCCAAGTCAAAATCAGAAAACAACCAGTTAAAATTACCAGTTATTACACTCCTCAGTTATGAGAGATTTGTTGAATCAAGGTTATACGCACGTGATATTACTCACCATAGTGTTGTAATTAAGCACGGTATAATCGATAGTTAGCTTGTTAAGCCAATTGTATCATTGTGAAAATATTTATGATATTCAATAAAGTATCCAGTGTTAATTGTTATTTGGAGTCAGTTCGATTGGAGTCAGAATAATAATTCTAATTTTATCACAAACCCAAATACCCAAGCAACTATAATAATTAATGTGACTTCATTTAATTATTTTCTATTATTTCACAGCTAGTTGCTTGCATTTAACAAAAATTGATAATTAAAAATGCACAAAAATTTGAAACTACAAAATTTATTTAAAATTCTATAAATATTGTAAATTCAGACCTATTTCATCAAGATTGTATATGTTTATCCTCAACCAAATGTTTTTTCTTCTCAAAAAAACTTTGTATACCAAATTACTTGCTCAAGATGCGAAGTATCGTATATAGGCAAAACAGATAGTACGTTCCAAACCAGACACAACGAACACCTAAAAAAATCAGAAATTATTACGAAAGCTGGATAAAAGTTCACAAATAAGCACCACTCATATACGAAACAAAATGCAAAATATTAAAAGACGCATTCAAAAATACATTGCAAAGATTAGCAGCAGTATATAAAAACTTTAACCATCCATCAACATTCAACTAAATTAAATAAAAATCTCAGAGACATTTATTTAAATTTAAATTAAAAAATATGAAATTTAAAAAAACAAGTTTTTCAAATAAGGATTTTTAAATGATAAAATAAAATAAAATATAAAAAATAGGTAATATAATTAAAATACAATTATACGAAATATAATTAAAATTTAATAAACCAATAAATTTATTATAAAATACGAAAAAAACTTAATTTTCCCGCAACAACAAGTGGTAAATGTTGTGCGAAAATTCGTGAGTATCAAAAACATCGATATATTACTAATATATACTGTCTTCAAGCTCTATTTCTTATATGTATAGTACAAATTATAAAATTTACAAAATATAAAAATAAGAGAAAAGACTTCCTCATCAAACTTCAGCACGTGTTACAAGCTTTAGACATTTTAGTGATTATTGTGAGTTCCAATTTGTATAATTTGGATGGCATATTTTATTCATAATTTGATAAATGTGTGTTAAACATTAAGTATAAATATTTAACTACAGCGGTTGAAATAAATTTCGAATGATTTAATTTTATTTAGTAAATAGTAAATTGCTATTGATTTCGAGCATTTTCGTAACAAGTTTCTCTAATTTTCATGTTTCTGATTGTTTAGATTTGTAAAAACAAATTTCATATATAGTTTTAGAGCAATTTATTTCTAAGCGTTTAACTCCAATTTTTAAAAGGATTTCAGGAGTGCCTTTATCAACGATTCACAATCTAAGAATTCATTTAAATATCCAGTGCAATCGTCAAGAATCGCAGTGCACATCTGTAGCATTTAAAAACATGAACTTTATGGGTAAGTTTAATTTATGAATGTATTTTGATGTGATTTCATCATTAATTTTACAGTTAATTAAGTTTAAATTCCTGGAGATCTCGTTTGTTTGTTGTATTTTATAAGATTTAAGGACTCACTGATACTTGTGCGACAAACTTGATTGTCAAAATGTAATTTTTCGACCAATTCAATGACAGCAGAAGCAAATATATCAGGGTCAACAGATGTGATGGAAATGTGGTCGATGTTGTGGAGACTATTGAAGTTAATTTTCGTTTGAGAAAGGAAAAATTTATTCATATAGTCTGTTATGATTTCTCCTATTCCGATTAGTCTCTCAGTTAGAATTCGGTTGTTAAAGTTGAAAATGTAACTGATTCCTAAAACAAAAGAGAAAAGATAAAAACTCCAATTCGTGCCGTCTGGGATGACACTGATGACATGTTGTATTCCAGCAAATTGTTTAAACGTGACATTTTCCCTAATGAATGTATCATTTTGTGCAATAACATACAATGTCAGTTCAGGAGAAAGAACAGTAATATTACTCTTATCTTTATACCATTCACTAATCAGGTATGTGACTACATGAGCTCTGTTTCTGGAGATATATCAGGTTACCATTACTCACCTTCTTAACTCCATTCCGTTTGATTGTCTCCATGAATTTTGGAAGGCCACCCCCCCGAAGTTTTGGGATCTTTTTGTTGTTGAGTAAGTTTAAGTTGGTGGACCTCTTTCCTGATAGTTCTCGATGAAGCAACCGGACAAGTTCTGCCATTCTCCACAAATCATCATGGCATATGCGCAGATGTATGGCCCACAGTCGTAGCTATTGTTTTGATATAAAAGGTTATTATGAGGATGAAAAGTCATGGCTGCTTTAAGGTCAAACAATTCATTCAGAGCCATTATGATTTTAAGAGCAATTGTTTTATTTGTAAAACTATGCCGATTTAGAAGGATTGGATCGATGAAGTAAGAAATTAGAGAAGATTTACAATAAACGAACAAGATCCAATGAGATTTGTTGATGTTAACGGGGCATAATATTACTTGTGCTTTCAAGACTCTTTCCGGAATTGGGAAAGTGTCATTCTCGAGATTAGAGCACAAAATCTCAACGATAAAACATTTGATAGACGCAAATTCTGGGTTGATGATGTGATTTTCGAGAAAATTATCAATATCATCATCAGTGAACCAGATCTTTGGGTCGCGTTTTACCATCAAATTTTTATTATTATTAATAATGTCGTGATGTTTATTAGTATTTTTTGTGCTGTCTGCATCAGTCTCCTTAGAGATTGGGGCAGATGTTGAGACTGATGCAGACACGCACCTTCATTTAATCTTGGAGACTACTTTCTTCGTTTTCCTACTTGGTCTTGTTAGTAGGTCCTCCTGTTGATCACAACAAGTAAATTGCGGGAGTAGATGGGATTATATCCAAATCAACAGGCAGCTGTCGATTTCAGAGTCGCATGTTCTTGTAGATCACCCTCCAGAATGTCGTTAATCTCTAATGGATCGAGATGGCTCTTTCACAGCTGTTTTCTTTTTGTGTCTAATGATAAAAAACAGAAATCTTTTAGCTTTTATATATAGTTTTTCTCTTTTTCAATTTCATCAATAAAGTTTTCTAATTGATATCAAGAGAAATTTTGTTAAAAATGTTTGATGAAAAATTTTCGACGAGGATGGGATTCGAACCCACGCGGGGAAACCCCAATGGATTAGCAGTCCATTCGCCTTAACCACTCGGCCACCTCGTCACACGGAGTTTATCGTGGAAAAATATATTCCAATTTCAATGTTGAAAAATACGATTTCTTTTCGTAATTGCTATTGATTTCAAGCATTTTCATTATAAGTTTCTCTAATTTTCATGTTTCTGATTGTTTAGATTTGTAAAAACAAATTTCATATATAGTTTTTCTCTTTTTCAATTTCATCAATAAAGTTTTCTAATTGATATCAAGAGAAATTTTGTTAAAAATGTTTGATGAAAAATTTTCGACGAGGATGGGATTCGAACCCACGCGGGGAAACCCCAATGGATTAGCAGTCCATCGCCTTAACCACTCGGCCACCTCGTCACACGGAGTTTATCGTGGAAAAATATATTCCAATTTCAATGTTGAAAATACGATTTCTTTTCGTAATTGCTATTGATTTCAAGCATTTTCATTACAAGTTTCTCTAATTTTCATGTTTCTGATTGTTAGATTTGTAAAAACAAATTTCATATATAGTTTTTCTCTTTTTCAATTTCATCAATAAAGTTTTCTAATTGATATCAAGAGAAATTTTGTTAAAAATGTTTGATGAAAAATTTTCGACGAGGATGGGATTCGAACCCACGCGGGGAAACCCCAATGGATTAGCAGTCCATCGCCTTAACCACTCGGCCACCTCGTCACACGGAGTTATCGTGGAAAAATATATTCCAATTTCAATGTTGAAAAATACGATTTCTTTTCGTAATTGCTATTGATTTCAAGCATTTTCATTACAAGTTTCTCTAATTTTCATGTTTCTGATTGTTTAGATTTGTAAAAACAAATTTCATATATAGTTTTTCTCTTTTTCAATTTCATCAATAAAGTTTTCTAATTGATATCAAGAGAAATTTTGTTAAAAATGTTTGATGAAAATTTTCGACGAGGATGGGATTCGAACCCACGCGGGGAAACCCCAATGGATTAGCAGTCCATCGCCTTAACCACTCGGCCACCTCGTCACACGGAGTTTATCGTGGAAAAATATATTCCAATTTCAATGTTGAAAAATACGATTTCTTTTCGTAATTGCTATTGATTTCAAGCATTTTCATTACAAGTTTCTCTAATTTTCATGTTTCTGATTGTTTAGATTTGTAAAAACAAATTTCATATATAGTTTTTCTCTTTTTCAATTTCATCAATAAAGTTTTCTAATTGATATCAAGAGAAATTTTGTTAAAATGTTTGATGAAAATTTTCGACGAGGATGGGATTCGAACCCACGCGGGGAAACCCCAATGGATTAGCAGTCCATCGCCTTAACCACTCGGCCACCTCGTCACACGGAGTTTATCGTGGAAAAATATATTCCAATTTCAATGTTGAAAAATACGATTTCTTTTCGTAATTGCTATTGATTTCAAGCATTTTCATTACAAGTTTCTCTAATTTTCATGTTTCTGATTGTTTAGATTTGTAAAAACAAATTTCATATATAGTTTTTCTCTTTTTCAATTTCATCAATAAAGTTTTCTAATTGATATCAAGAGAAATTTTGTTAAAAATGTTTGATGAAAAATTTTCGACGAGGATGGGATTCGAACCCACGCGGGGAAACCCCAATGGATTAGCAGTCCATCGCCTTAACCACTCGGCCACCTCGTCACACGGAGTTTATCGTGGAAAAATATATTCCAATTTCAATGTTGAAAAATACGATTTCTTTTCGTAATTGCTATTGATTTCAAGCATTTTCATTACAAGTTTCTCTAATTTTCATGTTTCTGATTGTTTAGATTTGTAAAAACAAATTTCATATATAGTTTTTCTCTTTTTCAATTTCATCAATAAAGTTTTCTAATTGATATCAAGAGAAATTTTGTTAAAAATGTTTGATGAAAAATTTTCGACGAGGATGGGATTCGAACCCACGCGGGGAAACCCCAATGGATTAGCAGTCCATCGCCTTAACCACTCGGCCACCTCGTCACACGGAGTTTATCGTGGAAAAATATATTCCAATTTCAATGTTGAAAAATACGATTTCTTTTCGTAATTGCTATTGATTTCAAGCATTTTCATTACAAGTTTCTCTAATTTTCATGTTTCTGATTGTTTAGATTTGTAAAAACAAATTTCATATATAGTTTTTCTCTTTTTCAATTTCATCAATAAAGTTTTCTAATTGATATCAAGAGAAATTTTGTTAAAAATGTTTGATGAAAAATTTTCGACGAGGATGGGATTCGAACCCACGCGGGGAAACCCCAATGGATTAGCAGTCCATCGCCTTAACCACTCGGCCACCTCGTCACACGGAGTTTATCGTGGAAAAATATATTCCAATTTCAATGTTGAAAAATACGATTTCTTTTCGTAATTGCTATTGATTTCAAGCATTTTCATTACAAGTTTCTCTAATTTTCATGTTTCTGATTGTTTAGATTTGTAAAAACAAATTTCATATATAGTTTTTCTCTTTTTCAATTTCATCAATAAAGTTTTCTAATTGATATCAAGAGAAATTTTGTTAAAAATGTTTGATGAAAAATTTTCGACGAGGATGGGATTCGAACCCACGCGGGGAAACCCCAATGGATTAGCAGTCCATCGCCTTAACCACTCGGCCACCTCGTCACACGGAGTTTATCGTGGAAAAATATATTCCAATTTCAATGTTGAAAAATACGATTTCTTTTCGTAATTGCTATTGATTTCAAGCATTTTCATTACAAGTTTCTCTAATTTTCATGTTTCTGATTGTTTAGATTTGTAAAAACAAATTTCATATATAGTTTTTCTCTTTTTCAATTTCATCAATAAAGTTTTCTAATTGATATCAAGAGAAATTTTGTTAAAAATGTTTGATGAAAAATTTTCGACGAGGATGGGATTCGAACCCACGCGGGGAAACCCCAATGGATTAGCAGTCCATCGCCTTAACCACTCGGCCACCTCGTCACACGGAGTTTATCGTGGAAAAATATATTCCAATTTCAATGTTGAAAAATACGATTTCTTTTCGTAATTGCTATTGATTTCAAGCATTTTCATTACAAGTTTCTCTAATTTTCATGTTTCTGATTGTTTAGATTTGTAAAAACAAATTTCATATATAGTTTTTCTCTTTTTCAATTTCATCAATAAAGTTTTCTAATTGATATCAAGAGAAATTTTGTTAAAAATGTTTGATGAAAAATTTTCGACGAGGATGGGATTCGAACCCACGCGGGGAAACCCCAATGGATTAGCAGTCCATCGCCTTAACCACTCGGCCACCTTTAAAAGATTTATTAATTATAATAAATTTGATATTGCTATCTACAATAGGACAGTGCTCAGCATGGAACACGCCTTTCAAGAAAATAACAAGAACAAAAGAGTCAAAAAGAAATCGATCATAATTCAATCTATTGTCCGGGATTTTTTCGACTCAGATATTGATGTCAATTTCCTGATTTGTCCCAGGCTCTGATGTTTCGCAGTCATCGGAAGTTTTATCCGGCTTTGAATATTGGAGTGTTCAATAACATCAGATTTCAACAGTCTGTCAACCTGCATTCTGTTTCCAGGTCTGATATGGAGGATCTGAACCTTCAATACGCAGCAGCTAAACAATATCCCTGCAATAGACAAAAAAAAATATTTACATATTTATAAATATATACAACGGCCTTTCTTTTTGAGGGATCGTCTAAAATTCTAAATATATACAAAGATATTTATACATATACATTGATATTTAAAAATCCTAGAATGACAATGCTTCTGAGATCTTAGAGCAATTTGTTATGGAGATTTTTCTAATTAAGGTCTGCTAAAGTGCCAGTTTTGTGGTAGTACCACCGTCTGGCAGAATATGTGATGTTACTTATCGCACATTCCTTTAGTAGACTGTTTATTTCTGAGCGTTTAATTCCAATTTTTAAAAGAATTTCAGGAGTTGATGAAGGAAAAGGAACCCAAAGCTCCGATAATACAAGTGTCAAGTTCGACTTTGAAATCAGGTTTGACAGCTTGTATTTCATTCTTAAGCGATTCGTATTTAATTAAATTTGAAGAGTCAACTAGTTGAAAGGATTTGACAGAGTCGAGTGGACATTTCATGTCAACTAGAAAGATCTTCCTTTTCAACAAATCAGTGATCATTAAATCTACTCGTTCTTTGGAATTCGGAACAAGTGAACAGATATGATCTACTACAACAATCAAGTTGGGATTTTTCATTAATCGATTAGTGATTAATTTCAGACAGGCATCATGCCGCTCTAAACCAAGGGTCAGGTGGACTTTACAAGATTGAAGTACATGTGACATTGTCTCTTCCTCAGTTTGACAACGACGACAAAGTCTTTGACCATCTTTATTGAAAGGCTTCGCATTGACTGAAAGGGAGTTTGTGCGAGCTCTGTGTATGAAGTTCCAAGCAAATTCAGAGAGAGCACCACGAAAAATTGCGATGTTTATTTTAGGCGAAAGTCTGATTGCTGCAGCTATAAAGTTGGAGTTATGACGGTTCTCTCCTTTCAAAAGATAGGCATCACAGAGTGCCATGTGCAAAACCTTAGACGTGGTTTGACGTAAGTCAGAAGTGAGAATACACGTGCCACGCATTGCTGTTGTAATATAAAGCGATGTTTCTTGCTTTGTTACAATAAATGATAATGAGATTTTGTGATGTTTCTCAAAAAATGTAATAGCAGTTCTGACTCGCTGGAATCGAGTTTTCTTTCCAGAATGGTGAGGTTTAGATTGCTTACCATTGAGCCAGTCAAGACTCTCCTGTAGTGTAGGGTCTTTTATTCCGAGTCGAGGTCCAGTGACAAAGCTCAGAGAATCAGTGTTGATCTTTTTTCGCAAAGTCACACTTCGATGTTAAGAGTCGAAAGAAATGTGTTATTGTCTGTGTGTGATATTCGTCAAGAAGGTCTACACAGTTTGCCCCTCCGTTTTCAGTTGAAGTTGTAGAAATAACTTACTTCAGAGTTATTTGGCAAAAGTAACATTTTTCTGAGACAACTCCTCATTTGACTGGTGATGTTGACAGAACGATTACTATTGGCGCTTGGTTTTGAAAGGGCGCTAGTTTTAATTTCGCGAGTTCTGAAGGGAAAAATCAAACGTGAATGTACAAAGATCTTATAAGCTTTAAGTTTTTGCCATCCAAGTAGGTCAGAATCGGCAAGTTTTTTCGTATCAGATATGACCTTCTCAAGAATGTCATATGGATTTTGATCAGTCTCTTCACCAACAGGCACTCCAAGATACTGATAAAATTCATTAGGTTGTAATTTTTTGATTTTAATGCCGTCGATCGAAATTTCACTATCTATTTCAAAGTTTGGCAATTGAAGATATGCACACTTTTCAGGGCGATATTCAAAGCCAATTTCAGCTGCGGTTGCTACAGCTATATCAGTAATTTTCTGAAGTTCTTCAACAGATTTTGTAACTAAAGCTATGTCATCTGCATATGCAAGGATCTTAATTGGAGATTTCCCAATCCTGAAAGGTCTACAATCGGATCGCGATACAGCTTCAAGGACTGGATTTATGGCCAAAGCAAACAAGATCATTGAGATAGGACATCCTTGTTTGACACCTTGTTTAATAGGGATGTTTGGCGTCAGAATATTACCACAGCTGTAAAAGGTACTTGTGTTGGAATATAACATCTGGATGATGGATGCAAATTCCTCGCTTACTCCAATGAATCGGAGTAAGGACCACATGTATTCATGGGGAACACTACCAAAGGCATCTTTTATATCAAGCCAAGCAATTGCAAGAGGCTTATTTATGCTGTAATTTGAGTGTTCTAGTGCAGCAGAAAGAATTGAATTATGCTCAACACATCCATCATGTTGTGAGCCACCTTTTTGACCGATATGTAAAAGATCATTCGAGTTTATCCAACTTGTCAGACGACTAGCTAAACAAGAGGCGAAAACCTTGTAAATGACAGAAAGCAAGGCAATTGGACGCCAAGACGAGACGTCATCATATTTTCCATCTTTATCCGGCTTAGGAGTTAGAAGTGTTTTGAAGGTCTTCCAACTGTCTGGTATGGTCTTGTTTAAAATGATTTTATTGTACAAGAATGTAAGCAATTTACCCTCGGGATCAAGAGATAACAAGTCACGATATTGTATTCCATCAATACCAGGACTTGTGTTCTCAGCTTTCTTTAGTTCGAAAAGTACTTCATCACATGTGAGCAAAATTAAACGAAGTTTAATTTGGGAACGTTTACAGAACTCAAATATTTTATCCCATGATTTTTTCTAAAGGGGTTTTGTGCATGAAATTCATGACAATATTTTGAAATTTTGGCATCACTGTGATATTTGTATTGTTGAAGATTTTATTGACTGTTGATTTCATATCAGTCATGAATTTTGCGATTAATTTACCCTTGTTGATTTTTGAAGGTAATTTCTTTTTATTTCCCAAGTATGGTTTATGGGTTGATTTTGATTTGTCAGGGAATTGCTCAATGATAACGTCAATAATTTCGTTTACATTGAAATCTGTCATTCTCCTCAGTAGTTCTAGTGCTTTGAGTTTACGCAATTCTAAATTTGCATTCCCCTCTTTATTTTTATTACTGTTAGTTGGTCTTACAGTCTTTTTCCTATTAAAATCATTTACAATTGGGATAAATGAGCTGACGACATTACCAATTTCGCGTAAGTTCAAATTTGTAAGAGGTAAGTCTTTAGCATAGTTTTGGATGAACGCGCATATCAGGATTTTACTAACTAGACCTGATCCTCGAGTGTCATGAGGACAATTACCAGTATATAATACACGGCCAGGTGATTCTCTGATTTCATTAATTTTGTTCCTAAGAATTTTGCAGGTAGGAAGATAACTTTCATTACCACTCAGTGTCGTCGGATTTAGAAGATAGTGCTCATCAGTTTGGTAATCAATGATAAACAAGATTTCCCTTGATTTTTCTGGTGCTACGATAGTAAATATGACATGTGCCTTGATCACCGATCACAATCTAAAAATTCATTTAAATATCCAGTGCAATCGTCAAGAATCGCAGTGCACATTGTAGCATTTAAAAACATGAACTTTATGGGTAAGTTTAATTTATCAATGTATTTTGATGTGATTTCATCACTAATTTTACAGTTAATTAAGTTTAAATTCCTGGAGATCTCGTTTTTTTGCCGAATTTTATAGGATTTAAGGGACTCACTGATGCTTCTGCGACAAACCTGATTGCCAAAAAGTAATTTTTCGATCAATTCAATGACAGCAGAAGCAAATATATCTGGGTCAACAGATGTGATGGAAATATGGTCGATGTTGTGGAGACTATTGAAGTTGACCTTTGTTTGAGAAAGGAAAAATTTATTCATATAGTCTGTCATGTTTTCTCCTATGCCAATTAGTCTCTCAGTTAGAATTCTGTTGTTAAAGTTGAAAATGTAACTGATTCCTAAAACAAAAGAGAAAAGATACAGACTCCAATTCGTGTCGTCTGGAATGACGCCGATGACATGTTCTATTCCAGCAAATTGTTTAAACGTGACATTTTCTCTAATGAATATATCGTTTCGTGCAATAATATTCAATGTTAGTTCAGAAGAAAGAACAGTAATATTACTTCTATCTTTATACCATTCACTAATCAAGTATGTGACACATGAGTTCTGTTTCTGGAGATATATCAGGTTACCATTACTCACCTTCTTAACTCCATTCCGTTTGATTGTCTCCATGAATTTTGGAAGGCCACCCCCCGAAGTTTTGGGATCTTTTTGTTGTTGAGTAAGTTTAAACTGATGGACCTCTTTCCTGATAGTCTCGATGAAGCAGCCTGACAAGCTCTGCCATTCTCCACAAATCATCATTGCATATGCGCAGATGTATGGCCCACAATCGTAGCTATTGTTTTGATATAAAAGGTTATTATGAGGATGAAAAGTCATGGCTGCTTTAAGGTCAAACAACTCATTCAGAN